>JAOTAV010021706.1:0-22807 GCA_026546445.1 Cyclargus thomasi
ATGTTCTGTGTAATACGCTGTATTAAATTAATTGTTTATTCATTATTGGGCTAAAAGGACTTGTATCTAGGCCCGTTAAATAAATTTAAAAAAAATATACCCTGTCTATGACATAAGCCCAAGACAGCAGACAGTGTTAATCACTCCCCCGAGCTATATTAGTACATGCGGTTTCGGTGTGGCACTCACCACAGCCGCGCAGGGCCCTGCGTTTCTCTCAATCGCGTGCAATTCCTATGGGGCCGTTGCGGTCGACGCTCCACATCCTGTTCACTCGACGCCAGCCGCCATTGTTGTCGCCCGCAAGTAAATCAACACTCTTATACGTGTACAGCGTACACCCCTTTCGTACTTCCCTCGCGCCGCGTTTCATTTGTTTTATTTACCCTTAGAACGGAAAGCGACCGATCTACATATCGTCAATAGTTTCGGATACAACAGTATACAGGATTGTAATATAATAAAGGTATGAGAGGAAGATAACAAGCAATACATTTTTTAAATTATGGCAAGAAATACAAATAGAGCGAGCGCACGCTAAATTACAGATTTTTAATTGTTGACTTTGTCAGTCTGTCAGAACGTCTGTAATTTTTCTTTCTTGCCACTGTAATAGACCAGAAATTTCGATCCTCGATCGGGATTGTGTAATCTGTTACAGGCGAATCTCTAGTTTGTTCCTATTTCACTCTCTCTACGTTACATACAATTTGTATGTTGTATGTTATCAAATAGATCGTCTATACTCTACATTATCTTTCAACCTATTAAGGTTATCGCAATATAATCCGCAATACAAAACAATGCTATCTACGACTTACGGCCAATATTCTGTAATCTCTCTGAAACCGTCCGATTATCTTGCCCCTCTTTATGTCGACGTAGCCTGGATGGCTGATCGCTTGTCTTCTTTTTTTTAATCTCTTTAGACATTATTTGCAAATAAAGGATTGGAAATTATGAAGTTAGAGTCACAAGTAGAGTAGAGATAATTTCCTACTTTATTTTTTTACAACAATTTTTGTTGTACATAATATAGTGGACCTAATAAGTCAATTTAAGCACTTCAAAACAATGATTGGCATTATTACAAAAATGTTTTATGCGTAGCTAGTACGTCATTTGTTTAGTTCGGTACCAACAACCACATACTGCGTTGTTTTTATTAGATTAGTCGCAAAAGACAAATAGTACTTATCGGCTATGTACAAAGAAAAATGTCAGAGAAGTTGAAAGAGATACAAATTATGAATCTAAGTTATTTGGCCGGGTTATGTCAAACTCAACCAAAACACCACGTAGGTCCGTCAACTGGCTCTCTTTCAATTTCCCCCATTATACATAAGTAATAATTAAATAGTATATTTTGATCAATTCTTATTATCTACCCTCTAAATAGTACCGATTTTGATATTTTTTCAGTCTAACATTAATTCAGATTCAATCCATTCCGTATCCCCCAACTCTATATTATGCGAATTAAATGTATTGAAACGTTTATGATAAAAATACAGTACCAAACCATATTAAAGCTATTTAAATATGCGATTAAAAAACAGAATAGGGTTACTGTATAATGCGATTAATTGCGTATCGAGACTTATCAGGAAGAACTATGAGAGAACAGCTGCAATTAGCATACGAAACGCACCAACAAATGCAAATGCGCGTGCCTTAATGAATGACTATGTAAATGTCTTGTTTCAATAACTTTACGTGTATAGTCTATGCGATTGACCCAGTGACCTCAAATACAATAAAACGAACAGCACAAATACATACGGCAGTGTACTCCGCGTTCTAGGAATGAAATTCGTCACTTCTAGCAGGTTTGTCGCGCTTACAAGTTGCAACGATTGCTCTAAATTATTTCAAATCTCGCTTATTGTGTCCGTGTTGCGATAAGAGCATAGCAACAGCAGAAATGAAACACTGGATGCTTTCTTTTGGCAAAAATACCATAGACGTAGTTTAATGTACAGAACCGAGTCTATTGTTATGACAGATTAAAGTCGAACACTCGTTCCTCTTACCTCTATATTATCAATAATTATTCTACATCTATGGATTTCCTTCGTCAATCTGTCACTTGGTCTATTTTGCTGTAGAACGACCTACCTACCTAACGCTTGCCATGCTAAATGTGCTGTAACGATCATTTAGATAAAAAGATCTACTGTATATTATTTATACAGCACTAATAGTCGCGAGTTTATACTAATAATAACAGAAACTGACAAAGTATAGGTAGATATTGGATTCGTTAAATGGACCCTTTTTGAAGCCTTTAATGGGTTTTGGGTGCCTATCTTACAAAATAATGACGTCACCGTAAGATAGCTTCGCATTTCAAATAGAATAGGGGATGATAATGTGACGTCATGGCAACTTAGGGTTGTTACTACTACTTATATAACGTCTTCTCGTCTGAAGGCTTTCAATTTTTGTAGTAACATTGATATAAGAAAATATAATACGATGAGACGTATTTTACTAAGATGCACCGATGCCTACAAAATTGAAAAAAAAAATGGCAACAAGACTATTTGACACAAAATAACTTAAATCCAAATCAAGTGTATTAAAAAATATAACTTAATTTAATGAGTTAAAGCTCACAATCGTACAAAAGTTAAAATAAAAAAAAGCGACTAGAAGCAGAAAAGCGCTTAAGCGCAGTTTTGCGCGCGGGTGCCGCTTTTTAGACGGCAACTGTAAATCTTTATAATATTTGATCGAAGATCATCCCTAAAGAAAGATTTGTGTATAATTTTAAACAAAAAAAAACATAATTTAAGTAATTGTTAATGCAATATAAATTAGGATGAAAGGCTAGGTAGGCTTGGTAGTTGGTACCCACATCAAGACCGTAGGTCTACTTCCGCAGACCTGGTTAAAAGTACCCTAGGAGAAAATGTGCTATCTCTCTTATAAAGTAATCGTGATTCGTGATGGTTAAGTTTTATCTAACGCACAATAAAATAGAGCCCTCATTAACGCAAGTGTTATATGATTTTTATTTGTCTGGGATCGGCGTGGCAACTAGAAGGTGGCAGCCCTGAAGTGGAGGGCGTCGCGAGACGGCGTGGTCGGGCCAAGGACGTCGCTATGTCGTCCATCCGACAATCAATACTCTGATTTGCACGCTCAGCGACGATACTTCGGAAAACTTGTTTATTCTGTGCCCCGATACTGTTGTTTTAGTCGTAATATAAGGTATACTTATGTATACGAGGAATTTAACAGCCCCCCCCTAGACAAGTGGCATACGCTTCGAAGCGATTCTAATTTGCGCTAATCACATGGTACGGTTTCTTACGACTAGATTACGTGACTTTTCGTTGAGATATTATGTCAATCCCGTACAAAAAGAAGCTAAACGATTTTCGTAAACGACAAACAATTTGTATATCGAAATTTTAAATTAGCGTTGCATTTTAAGTGTTATCAGAAATTAGGAAACTTAGGCGTAAGTCTTGTTTTGTCTAAAACTATAATAAAATGCTGTCTTGCTGTGTCGCGACTAAAGTGAGACACCGCGATTCCTCGTGCTCCTTGGAACTGACCTTTGTAAAAAGTTAGATATACATTACTTATTTACAAATTCTATGGTGTCATTTCTATGGTGGGTATAACGGTCGCGTCGCATTCAGGATTTTAGTATGATGTTATGATTGTTATGTTGTGATTCAAGTTATTTTATAGAGACAATGGAGTGTTGTTTTTATTGTGTAACATCTGTGGATGCATTTCTACGGATTATCTGAAACAAAAAGTTGTACTATAAATAGGCAATGCTGGTCTATCGAACGGTTACGAGGCGTTGACATAACGGTGACGAACGTAACTAGTGAGGTTTCCGACTTTACGAGCGTCATATATACACATGATATGACGACGAAAACGATCGCCCGCACGTCTACGAAAATAAAATTGTATTGTGTTACATTGTTTTAGTATGCCGAAGAAGGTGTAGAAGACTATAATCTTACCTTAATATATCTGTTGTAGTGTAGAACGAGGAAAAAATACGTTTATTTTGTCTCGAACAAGAAGTTATATAAAATAGCAAAATTACTAAAAATATTGTAATTGACATAAGGAAAAGAAGCTGGAGTGGAGCTTGTTGGTTTTTGTGTTTTTTGTACAGAAAACGAGTTTTGTAATAGTTAAGACCTGACAACACAACGGCCCATACATATCGGAACGAATGATATGTCATATATTCTGTGAATAAATTGTTAACCGACTTCCAAAAAAGGAGGTTCTTTTTTCTAAAGTAGTACTAGATGATGACCGCAACTCCGTTACATAAAAATTCGTTTATCAACATAAAAAAGTATCCCATGTCCTTCTCCGAGACTCAAAGTATATCCTTGCCAAATTTCAACAAAATCGGTTCAGCCGTTTGGAAATGAAGAGGTTACAGACAGACAGATATACTTTCACATTTATAATATTAGTATGGATGTTCTAAAAACTATGAATGAAATCGTACATGAAATGTATCAAACAATGTTTTTGCAAATTTTGGATCGAATTGGACCCATCACGTCTCCCACACTAATTTTTACCCCTCTTTTTACCCCCTTAGGAGACGAATTTCAAAAAATCCTTCCTTCTAAATTTCAAGTTTCTGCAATCAGTGCTTTAAGCTATACGTTAATTCCTAAATGCATATAGTTCAGGATAAAGGTTTTATATATAATGATGATATAGACATAGAAGATAAAAAAATAAGACCGATAAGATTTTGTAACTACTTTGTACTAAAGAATTGGACAGCAATTAGCTAGAGTTACGATGCAACCAAAACAAACTTAACCCAATATATAAATCTGCACCTTTAGAGGCTTAAGGGCCGAAGTGACATTTGGGTAAATGTAACTTCGACCCTTATGCCTATAAGGTGCAAAAATAATCTCTTCGTTGTCAAAATAAGTTGTATATTTCATATCTTTCTTTAAAATATCGACATAAAATATCTAGCGACTCTAGTGCAAACGGACTAATACATCGAAAGCGGTAATATTCTCGGACAGTGATGAAAAAGTAAGTCACGTTTCAATCACTACCCACAGTTTTTGTGTTTACCTAATGGCTAGATTAGAAAGCGTTATCGCTTAGTTGATGACAACCATAAAATGAAGAAAATTGTATCGCCACTTAGTGGACCGTAACGAAACGTAACTACTGAAAATTTACAGATTTTTATACTGTACTTTCTCTGCTCTTTAATTTGACCTTTTTTACTCAGCTAGAGAACTTCCAGTCACCTGTTTCTGGCTTTGTCCGCGGTTTGGCTTGATGATGAAAAAATGAAATTCTTGTAGGAAACCTGTTTTTCCACGATCCTTCAACTAAGTCTATGCTTCGTTGAGGCGCGAAGAAAGGACACACAAACAAATTCATACTCTTGCACATTTATAATGTCGACATAGAGTATGGATAACGGTTTTAAATTTTTCTTAGTCCTCGGGAAATGTTATTTTGATTGTAGAGTCTACAAGAGTATAATCTACGGGTAAATAGTATAATTTTTCAAAGATGAAAAATATTTTTATGATTTACCCGAAGTCCTCAGAAACTCAACTCAATAGTGAATATAATTTTACGTAATTTACCAGACAGTAATGTTCTTAGTTATAAAAAATGTTTACCGCTGCCTGCAGCAGTACGTCACAAGATGTGTTTAGTACAATTGGACATTTTCACACGGTCGGCGTACAATGAAGGAAATCCCGCTTCTTAAAACAGTTATTGTATCTTTAGAGTTCAGTGCCACATGTATTGTTGTGATGACAAAAACGAGGTAACAATATGAAGAGCCATTGTAATGCTTTATAGTTTATAGAGTACTTCGACTATGTAATATAATTATGCAGCGTAATTAACTCTAAACTTATCGAAGACTAAAAGACGACGGTATGAACTGTTAATTTGTTTCTTGTCATTTGCTCTTTTGTTTGGTTTAAAAAGATCCAACCAACAACGCTATTGGAAAGATGTCTTGTCGAAAACAAAATAAAAGCCATAGGTAATTACAATTTTTGTGCCCTCATTGCTAAATCTTTCGTCATTGAAATGGATAAAAAATGAAATTGTCTCTGACACGTATGCGTGGAGTTATCTGTGGAGATAGACGGGGTCGGCCAGCGGGAACAGCGGGCGCTAGACGGTTCATCGGACCCTGAAGGTTGTGGGGTGACGAAGTTTTAGACGCCTTGTTATTTCACGTCTAGACGAACTGCTTCGTTACGACTTATTACCAATCGGTCGGTGATAACAGACGTTAAATGGTTTTATTTGCGCCATTCTTTTCGGATGATGTTATCATGTTTTATCTGAAAGGGGTTTTAAGTATATGCCGAGATCTACGATTCCAGAAATTATTGTCATGTCCTCTGGACGCTCGAATGTTTACATGCTTACTGATATTATTAAATAACCTATGAACTTGATTATAGGGTTGAAAGATGGAGAGTAACATAGGCTACATTTGGTTTTGGAAAAACAAAATGTTCCTAAAAATTGAGGCAAAGCAAGGGCAGGCAAGAGCTTGTCCCTAATTTTTAATGTATGTCCATCAACAACAACTAACTCATTGAAGTGTGCGTTTTAACATGAAAATTAAAAACTAAATTCCTAAATAGGAGTAAAAGTTTTACTGCATTACTTTACATCGCGATAATTATGCAAAAGGTGAGAATAAAGTACAAGTTACTAGTAAATGTTAAATGGCAAACGAGACAGGTGCATAATTACTCACGTTGGAATCGATAAATATATTTTATTTACACCATTGTCACATTATAGGAATAAAACTGGTTTGCTTACAACGAAACATACGCACTTCTCATGCGGAAATATGACACTGCTTTATAGCATTACCATAATTTTTATGCGGGTTCAATCATTTTTGTTATAAATATTAAGAATCCTTTTTTTTTGGTTGTTGCGTAAAATTCGCACAAATTGACCCCGATTTGGATAAATATTTTTTGTAATAAAAGCAGTCGCAATCTCACATGACGTGACAACAGTATCTTATCTTAATAATAACCCGAAAAAATGGTGCTAGTTTAAGGAATTCTGCATTAGGTATCTTGCAGTCTGTCAGTATATTCGGCATGCTGTCATGGTCCGCGTGCGGTTGGAAACGCCCGAGGTGGGGACTGCATCTGTTGCTTTGTTAGCGGCTGGTCCATTATATCTAGACCGTTACCCTGATTCATTTGACCTCTTTCTGTCCTAACTCAATTTACCACTGAATAGAACAAGTTGACAGCTCCGACTGTATTATTAATAATGAATCTTCTGTGGCCCGTTGATAGCTATTCATTACGATAATGCTTCTATTAAATCCGTTTAAACAGCACGGATATATCAGTAAAGAGGCCTTTAAGGCTTATATTACTTACTAGCTGATCCCGGCAAACGTTGTGTTGCCATATAAATAATTTAGGGGGATGAAAAATAGATGTTGGCCGATTCTCATAGATTTTCATCAAAATCGGTCAAGCCGTTTCGGAGGAGTATGGCAACGAAAACTGTGACAAGAGAATTTAATTTATTACATTAAAAATCGACTTTCGTTACTGCCAATAATAACTGGCTATTTTACATAAATATAGTAATTTACAACTTTAACAACGTTGTACATTGTGATTTCTGGTACTTTTTTTTCTCTCATAAAATAGGATAAAAGCTTCGTCTCGTGTCTCCTGGGGTTGAGACTGGAGAGGATAATATGTGGCAAAGGGACAGAATTCAGCGAAATCGTCGCGTTCGTGAGCAAACCAATTTCGCCTTTGGCATCGTTTAAATGGGAATTTCCGTTTGGATCGAATTTGTAACCTGATTTATTTCCATTTTCAAATGTTGGAAAGCTGAATTATATTGCGAAACTGGTCGCCAACATGATACTCATAAAATATTATGTTGCTTATTGGTATTACGAAGAAAAGTACAATATGAAGCCTTAGGTTGAATTATAAATAAAATACGAGAAATAGCGGTTTTTGTCTGGAAAATGGAAAATCCGTTTCCCATGCGTAATTGTCTTCACATCTTGCTGTAGGCAGCTGGCATTGCAGACATCGTCGAGGTATCCTGTGTAAACTATTAGCCGCCATCTTGTGGACCTTTGTTTTATCGGACAATAGCCACACAATGGGGATGCGTGTATTCTCAAGGGTATTTAGCCTTCCATTATATAACAATGTAAACCATTAAAAAATTTTAAGTCCGCGAGTTGCAGCCAAGGTGATGCTCGAATCATGTTTAACCTCCTATTCAAAATTTGTATACAATGCCTAATATATTACATGTTTACAACAAATTACGGTATTGTAAACTACGAAGGTTAGAAATTTTTACAGTATATTGTACCTACTACCTAAAGACTTTAAATAAATTTGTTCATACTTAAATAAGTTTGTCCTTAAGAAGTCTCCTCTATATTTTCCTCATGTCTACTGCTCCCTGGGCTACTAAATCCTGCCGATCCGAACAGCAGTACAGTAAACTAAATTCTATAGCTACTCTTTTGCTACTGTAGTCTGTATCTCAGTCTGTGTTGAGTTAAAACGCTTATCCGGTTCTTTCGGTTTTGTTTATATTGTTCTGGGATATGGGACGTAGCCATAATGGGCGTACGGTGTACAAAAGGGTTTGTGTCAACCCGCGTCAATTACATTCATCCCTATTTCTATACTCGTCCGATTCATTCCGATCCATTTCACAGCGTCCCCTTTATTCACATATCTCATTAGCGGATAATGGAATGAGGGAATCAAAATGGTAGCAGTAATCATAAGTATTATTAGTACATACCTATTAATAGTTTTTCCTTCCTCCGCTCCTGAGAATTATTATTACTTATTTAAGCATATCATTTTAAATGAATAAAGCAAAAGCTTTGTTAGTTGTTAGTTCGGATATTAACTTTCTTATTTAAGTCTTTAATTATCAAAAATCGAAATCTCTAACACTGAAATAGAGTGTCCTTATACTATTAATTTCAAAGTAATTGTATATGCTGGTGATAAATGATAACTGTACATCCGCCAAAGGAATAGCCGTTGGCAATGAAGGCCCGTTACACAACCTACTGATACTATATTATGGCTATTTATTATCGTATGACTGAATATTTAAAACACGTTCCGCAACGATGATGGATCCAACCGCGTTTACATTCAATGGCAAATTAGGGAAGACGCATGATTTTTTTATTTCTTTGCTTAAATAAATGTCGTTATTGAAAGACCGCCTCAAACTAACCTCAAAGTCTATAAGCAGCATACAAAGTTCATATTAAATAACATTTTGAGGTAAAGAGATGGGTAAAAACTTCGATTAAAATATTAATAAGATGAACACATCCCCATTCAAAATTGAATAAGATAATGGCACCAAGACTATCTGACACAAAACAACTTAAATCAAAATCAAGTGTATTGAAAAATAAAAGTTAACTTGATGAGTTAAAGTTCACAATCGTACAAAAGTTAAAATCGCGGTTCGGAGCGACTAGAAGAAGAATAGCGCTCAATAAGTGCGGTTGCCGGTGCCTCTTTTTTGACGGCAATTGTGAATCTTTTATTTGATCGAAGGGTAGAAAACTTAAATCGCTAATATATTACTCATTTCTCAACAGAAATCAGAGATATTTTGTCCAACTGTATATCTTTTAGTTAATCTCTATAATCATCATAATTTGCGTTCAATAAGTTTTACTTTATACGCATATCCTATTATCCCAGAAAAAAATCTTATGCACCTTGCAGTGGTTTCCTTCTAGCTTAGCCAAATTACGTATAAATCTAGTCCTGAAGTTCGTGAGCGCGTTTAAATATAGATACTATGTATTCAGCTGTATAATATTAAGTATAGAAGATGTATAACATAACAAAACTCATTCAGTATTGATTAGATTATTGGGTTTCCGCTCGGTTTCAGGACAGATTACTTTCAGAAGGGTGCATAATGGATGCATCCAGCACCCTCGTGTTAGCGCCCCGAGCTTATGGCTTGGGTGTTTTCAACCTGTACTTTCCCAGTCCGCCTTTATTAGATAGCAGTATAATTCTCTTCTTCTCGCGTTATATGGATAAGACATTTATGTCTTAGCTAGACCCAGTTTCTTTCATGTTGTCAATAGACATTTCGGACTTCGGTGAATAAGATTCACCGAAATATCATTTGCCAATCTTCTTACAAGCTATCGTCAGTTAGCGATAGTTGCACCATATCCAGATATATGCATAGTATCGAGAGCTGACACGTCCGTCGCCTACTCCACACCCACTATCATTTCTCAAGTGTTCCGGGCCTCCGGCGTTGCCAAGGCTGACATCACTAATCGCTCCAATTATTACTGGCATAACCAGCTGATACACGATTCATGCTGCAATTGCAATACTTCTATTGTAATCTGATTCGATGTGATGGGATTCCCTGTAATGATTGTCCACTTTCCGATTGCACGTTGACCAATAAAATTAGGCTGTAGTTCTACTTTTCGTTTTAGTTACCGTTAGAGATCGCGGAGTTCAAGTGATGTTTGCGGTAATTGATCTCTTTGAAGATCCTTCACCTTGTTAAATGGCTAGTTTCGACGTTTTGCAGTTTCTGTCTTACATTTGCGAATCGTTTCAAAGTATAAATGTTACCTTCTAAGACATGAAGCGCGTGCCAAATTAAAATATGTTTTCTAAAATTTTCTCTCAAGTGATTATTATGCTGCACGTATAAAATGCCGCGTCTCAAGATTTAATAAAATCGAGCCTCCAGCTCCTGAGAATGCTCACGTGGGACCCGTCAAACGGAATAGCTTCATAAAAACATTCTCGCTATATTGCCGGGGCTGTACCGCGTGACACCGATCGAAGATTTGGCTCTCAATAAAAAACGTCCAAGTGCATGTCGGACTCGGGCACGAAGGGTTCCGCACCGCGGTATTGGTTTAGAGTCGAAAAAGTATTCATAATAGTAATTTGTAAAAAATAAATAAATGTGATAGTTATTGGGGTCTTAGATATTGTCTGGTAGGAGATAGCCGGAACGGATTGCGTATGGAACCCTAAAAAGATTGTAAGCAAAAGACATATTTAGCGGTCATTGCCGCTATTGCAATAGTTCAATTATAGTGTCGCGCTCCAGTGCTTCAGGTAAACTGATGATTGCCGACTTGCCGACTACGGCTCCTTGCAATCTGGTTTACTTCAAACACAGAATTACTACCTAATTACTGATAAAATTTTGTGTGCTTGGGCTTTTTTGAACTTTTTCTTTTATTAAAAAAAAATTACCTTATTGTTCCTTTGCAACAGCAATAAAAACACCAATGTATGAAAATAATTTTATGAAAAACATATTATCATAGGGATAGAGGATTAGGGAAGTAAGGCCACCAGTAAACTCACTTACTGAACGAAACACAGCACAACGCCGTTTCACGCCAGTTTTATATGAGGCCGTGGTATAATTCCGATCGAGCCGGACCATTCGTGCTGAGGTATGGCTCTTCCATAGTAATGAGTATCCGTATTATGTACTTGAGATCGGAAAATATCTCATTGGTTTGGTACACGCCTCCACTCGAGTTTGAACCTACAGCCTCTCGAGTGCGAACCGAAGTTCTTACCCACTAGGCCACGGACGCTGTGGTGTCAGTGTGCTTTAGCTCTAGTATTGTCAAATGTTGCCAATAAATGTCGGCGACATCGGCGGCCTTAGTGTGTAGTGAGCCTTAGCCTAAGCGAGACACAAACTGTATGGAAACAAGGCTAGCACTCGTCCGCTGCGCCACACAGGTGCGGAATTGAGTGTAATATCCGTCTGGACGCGAGCGTGTTAAACTTGGACTGCTCCGCACACAATAACTTGGTAACTGTTCTAACTGTTACATGTTGTGTTCTTCGTTGTTGGTATCATGTATGTGTGTGTACTCAATAATAGTTCGTACAGAGCAACCACAGATGAATCTCAAATCTAATGTATGGCATATTAAAAGGTGTTTTATTTCCTTTTTATTAACACAATCCTTTTAGCATAGATTTTCTAAAATGCATACTAATATTTTAAATGGAAAGTGTGTTTATTTGCCCTTCATTCACAACCTAACGAAGCAAACAATTAACTTTTGGCATAGACTTGGTTGAAAGCAATAGGAATAGTGCTACCTTTGGCCCTGGACAAACGTCATGTACTCAAAATATTCCAAATTTGTAAGTGATCGTCGAACATCACGAAAAAGAAGCCGCCAGCAAAAGCTAGAATTAAATTAAAGTTGAGTAATTACGAAATGTCTCTAAGTAAGACCATTAAACTACAATTATAAGTCGGACAAAGTAGAAAATCCCGACTTCCGAGGCGCCATTAAAATTTAAGCCGACGTTTCTAGAAGGACACCATATCGCTAATCTCTGCTCGGCTTTTAATTATTTAAATAGTCTAATGCAATCAAAATGAGGTCAAGCGTTTTCCTGATTCGATAACAACTTTAATGATTAGGGTCAATGCACATCGCAAAATGTCAAACAAAATGACGCGAGGATACGGGTAAGATGCATTTATAGTGTGTATTGACTTTTATAGTGAAAAGAAAGTAAAGTAAGTATCCCAATTCTACAAATGTAGTAATGTTTTATACCTATATGCTAAGAATAGGAAAAGCAACGGATCAAACGACGAGGATCAATTAATAATGATGCAGAAAATAGTAGAATTTAGGTACATACTGATGTAGCGATACTGAATGATTCGCTCCACTCGAGTTGAGAGGGAAGTAGCAGGGAGGTCGCCATTCTTCATCGATCTTCGCAGGGCAGAATCAATCAACGTCAACTTATATCCCTAAGGCTATAAATTACCATAACTGATATTGTGTATGTGATACTTTATTGTAGTTGGGTCCGTGGCATAGTGGGTAGACTTTTGGTTCGCGCTCGAGAAGATGCTAGATTCGGACCCGTGCAAACTTAAGTGAAGTGTGAAGACTTAAGTTGAAAAATAAATATGAATACGATTGCACCGTTTGTGAAATAGTTGGGTGGTTGGTTTATTTTCTCTAGCCGGACTTGCAATTTCCACGGGCCGGTAATGAATTAGTTTTGCTTCGGAACATTAACCATTCAACGTACATTCTCATGTGCGCAGGATGATACGAATTGCAGAAGCAGTTGCAGAAATATAATTTCTAAATAAGTAGACCATACATCCTCATTGAAATTCCTGTTAAACGTAACAACTTTAAAAGTATTTTGAAAATAACCACATGCACACCATAATAACACAGTTGTTCACAGGGTATAATACACTTAACTTTGCTATACTTTTATACTACACTTTAAATGAGAAGGTGTGTTAGTTTGTTTGAATCTTTCTAGAAAAAACAGTTTGTTGTTTTTGTAAAAAAAAAAATAACACACCGACTTTTACCGTTAATGTATTAATATTATGTAACATTATAATTCTTGTAGAAAGTAAAAGTCAGGAATCTAGATAAAAGGAACACGAGTACTGAATGTAACATGCTCGTGGCATTACAAACAAAGGACGAGTAATTACACTCCTGTCAACAATTTTTCACAATAAAATGTAATAATCATTATTGTAATTAAAAGTTTCGTAACAATATTTATTGATGTATGCGCTGTTTGCTTGTTATTAAGTTCGTGTTTACATTTTTTTACAAAGAAACTAGTTTATTTACAGAACTGACTAAAACTGAATAGACTATAGACATTATCTTTCAATGAACTATGCAACGGCTGAATATCAACGATATTTCGATAGGAACGTCACCGAATGCCGATCCGATGTCGGTACTAGGTAGGAGCTGCTGTTTATTCTGTTTACAAATATAATAATAATAATAATCGGAATAAGCGCTTTGTTAGTTCTATGATCTAGTCGAAATATTCAGACTTATTGTTTCTCAACGTCTGTCGTTGTTAAAAGGTCCAGTTAGAGACAGCGCTTAAAGAGAACTTGTAGCGCGTCAATCTTGAGAACCCCAAGCTAAAAATTGAGCCTCCCGGCTGCCTGATTTGATCTACGACTACCGGTACTAGGTACCGACAAAATACTTTTAGAAAATGTAGAACTTATTCGAAAACGCGGAAATTGTGCTAGCTTTATATTATACCAGCTTTTGTCTGTGGAAATTCAGAAACATGACTCTAGTAAGAGTTAGAAGGCGCTAATCCTAGGAACTACTGGGTCGAACTCAGATATCTTTACGCGTTGGATAGTGAATTTATTAAGGAAGGTTCTGTATGTACTTTTTGCGGACTACGAAGCTTAACAAAACATATTGTAAAGAAGCGGTAGTATAAAACATTTGAAGTTAATTTCTTTATGTAATGAAATTTTATAGTACATGTAGACTTCATGCTAGAGTAAAAGCAGCAAAACTATAGTAATTTCGATCAAACGACAAAGCTTGTATAATCTTTTAAGAGTTATTCAAGGAAGTCCAGTAGTGCCAAATGTAGGTCGAATAACTGACGAAGTTGTATACTGGCGTTAATGATCATTTTGTTGTAATAGCAGCGATTAGGCATCGATTTAATTTAAAATTGGAACAAAACACAGTGATTACATTCGGTCAGGGCCGCGCACACAAAGCAGTTTAGTCACGTATGTGTGTTTAACAAGATCAATCCCATATCCATATTCAATTGCATTTGGAATGCAACACATCTAACCAAATTACTAAATTGTTAAATGTGATGATAATATACTAGGAAACCCGGTACCAGGGACGTACTAAAACATGATGATGGCAGAAATTCAACGGGCTTGTTAAAAACTAAAGCTATCCATATTCTACTGCTAAAATGTGTAGACTGTCTGCAGGCAAGCCATGGAGGCAGGGTCCATATTCTAATATGCTGCCGCCATGGCTGGCCTAGAAAAAGATGTCACGATGAGCTGGAGGTATGTTGGCCAGCGGTAGCGCATTAGAGAGCAAAACAGAAGACATGGGAGCAGGCCTTTGCCCAGTTATGAGACGATATAGTTGCGCATTAGAAACTCCAAAGAAATTAGTTTAATAATGTATTAGATAAAAATACTACATAGTTCATTATTTTAATTGGACAGTTCGTTAACACCAAAACTTAACGACGCGTTTAGGGGAAACAGTGTTTATGGAGGAATCAAAGGAGGTGATGAAAGAACCTCGTAAAACTAGTAATGATAGTGGCTGAAACTAATAATAGAGTTTCAAAACCTAACAGTCCATAAGTCAACCAAGCAGTCTATTATGGCAAAATAGCAGAAGAATATATTAAAAATATGTAAGAATTATTATAAAGAAAAAGGCTCATAATATGAGGAAAATGTGATAAATACTCCGGCCACCTGATTCAACGGAAACGTTCTCACGGAAACTCCTGGTATTTTTATCAGACGTTTCCGAAATCGGAAACGGAATCGGAATCGCATCGTGAATCAGGGGGCTGGTCGAGTTTACAATAAGACCTTTGGGAAGCACGAGGCAATGCAAAGGGAGCTGCAGTAAAGTTAGGCAAAGAATTGCAGTTTCAGTTCTATTATTAGAATGCAGATTATCGTCGGGCCGCATTGCCGTGGTCGGACAAGGCACCGTTTGCGTCACTCGGCGTCACGAAGCGTCGCCCCATACGTTCGCCCTGCATTGTTGTTGAAATTTCGTTCATCGCCTGGTCGCCATTTCGCTAAATGTCAACGTAGGCGCCCTGCCCACGTCCCACGTCATTTTGCAGGTTAGCTGCATTTGTACGACATTTGTCCGAGGCAAGCCGAATGATTATCCTAAACTTCTATGAAAGATAGTTGAGCTTAGGCACCACGATAAATTTAAATCCATGACCTATTCGAATTGAAAAATGTTTTAACAAGTAAAAAGTTGTGTTCTGAATACTCTGAGTCTTGAAACAAGCGTGAAGCAACCTAAATATTTAGGATATAGTGCTTTCGATCAATTAAAACATTTTAAAAATTTGAAAGAGTGGCTATGACCGCTACCGCCTAGATTGACAGAAAGTATAGCTGTTTATGTATTTACATTTAGCCAAAATATATTGTTTTTAATCAGTTTGTGATACACGTGTCACGGATCGCGTAGTGCGCGACAATTTAACGCATGACTTCATCGGAATTACCGGATCACACGAGTACCGTTGAGTGACGTCACACGCCGGTTCTTCTGTCCATATTTATTTTACCTCTGACCAGTAGCAGAGGCCAGAAACATATAATGCAGGGCACTCTGGTATTTCGAATTTCGAAATTCTAACCAAGCGTGTTTTCTAAAAAAAATACATTTTCTAAAAAGTATTTTGTCGGTACCGACGTATTCGTAGATCAAATTAGGCAGCCGGCAGGCTCAATTTTTGGAGCTCGAGGTTCCCCAGATTCTTACGGGCTACAAGTTCTGTTTATGCCCTCTAGCAGGACCTTCATTACAACAACAGACATATTGAGAACCAATAAGTCTGAAAATTAGCTTAACTTTAAACTGCGGAGTACCTCCGACTTTTTAGGAGACAAAGAGGTTTCACATACACTACGAGTACTCATCGCGGTAGAAATCCCTATTTCCCGCCAGTCGCTAAAAGAAAAAAAATTGGCAACAAGTCAGGTAGAGAATGGCTAATGAGCCTAGATTAAAGAAATAATACGTTCTATTTTCAATTTTTTGTCTCGTTAACGTTACTTTGGAACGGAGACAATTAATTTGGCAGCACGCACTGGCTTCAGATCAAACTTTTAGATTTATATTTGTACCGACATCACCATACGGCACTGAAATGAACTTTGTACTTACTGTGTTATGTTAACGTTTAGGTACTATCCAGAGAAATATTTCCTAGCCAGTTTAAGTTCTTTCAACTTTATTCGGTCAGAATATTTCAATTCCATATAAGTAGTTTTCAGGTCTGTCGGCTGGTTTTGACAAATCGCGGCCAAATGACTTAAAATCCACAATCTGGCTATGAATAAACTATTTGATAGTTCTTACTAGCTGATGTCCGCATCGTCGTTGCCCAAAAATTTCTCTATCGCGCCGGAACCGTACATTTTTCATAAGAAAATTCTATCCCTCCCTTTTTCGGAAATGTTATTATTCACATACCAATGTAAGTAAATCGGACCAGTGGCTTAAGAGGATTGAAAAAGAGGACCATTGAAAAAACCTAAGAGGATGTGGATTAATTGTAAAAAAAACCTTAGAGTGATTTCAAGAAAATATAAAACATCATTGTTCGCGTATCTCTCAGTGTTATATTTTTCTTACGCAAAACCAATGTCATGAAAATAGGAATACTTATTTAAATATAAATCTCTAAAACTGAGTCTCAGTGGTTTCTTTAATAAGAAAGAAACCCACTACATGCGTATTTTACTCTCATAAATATTTGGTGTTTTGAAAAACAAGGAAAATAAATCGTAAACATTGTATTATTGTTTTTAAATATTATAAATACTTGTTCGCATCGCGTCATGAAAATCCGAAAACGAAGTTTAAAGAAACAATTTTTTGTAAACATACCTAGATTATTGCGTAGTTACACAGACGAGTAATGTTTTGAATTAAACTAATACAATTGTTAAACATTTGTTAAATAAACAGGTTAAGAGGTCATGATTATTATTTGCTTATAATTAATTAATTCTATTTGATATATAATCTAATATTAATTAGTATATTACAATTGGTTGTAAGATAATATACATATTAAAATAGTTATCGGCAGAAGTACATACTTGAACTAAAACTATGCATTCTTTTAGAGTGACATAAACAATTTTTTCTAGTTTAATCTTTTTAGCCTAAGGGGTAAGCAGTATTCCTAGATAGTCCCTATAATACATTCTCTGTCTTTAACCCTTATTTTTACTCTTTATAGAAACCCTCTCTGAGATATATACAATGGTATGACAAAAGAAAGTTCAAACAAAGAATCGTGGAAAAGGGAAAATATTTTCAGTACCTATAGAGAGACACGTGCTTTAACTAAACATTCACGTTTAACCGTTTTTTTGAAAAAAACAGGATTAAGTTTAAGGTTTTTTATTGTTATGTAAGAAGCTAACATAAAAGACTGTTCAGCCTTTACAGCAGTTGACGCGTTACGGTAACGTTTTGAAGGTGCTGCCAACTTGCCAAGGTCACCTCGCCCAAACAATGCAAGTTCAATTTTATTAATAGCCTTACAAATACAGCGTGAAGCCCTCCAAGCTCCGACTGGACAGTTTTCTGTTTTACATAACACCGTCTCGCCACATAATGGCATAGATTTGAGCACAGAGTATGAACACAAATGCAATATGTGTATTTCGTAAGAAAACGTAGACTATACTAAGGGCCTGTTTGACCATTTCCTGATAAGTGTCGGATAGGCTAAGCACAACTGATATGATATATCCTAAAAACTTCATCTGTTCGATGATTTGTGGATTTACGTAGGTGAAAAATTCTGCAAGACCCGTACACGATCGACGTGTATCTTTTTAGTTTTTTTCCTCATGCACTGCAGGTCTAGCTTTAGATTAATTTCTGAATAAGGCTGCAAATTCCATGTGTTCGACCATCCTGCGATCATACTTGTATTGTATACCGAATACATTTTGAAAGATGTTTTCTTAAGATTTGCGTCTTCGTTGGCTGAAGGTTTCATTAGTTTCGATTTGAAGACGCTAATAAAAAACTAACCGTAGCAATTAGAGCAATGCGGGCACTGAGCGGAACTGAGTGACGTAAGGCAGCCTTCGCGACCGGACGCGGGCCTCCATGGAAATTATTATTGAATTTACACCAATAACATTCTATAACGGAAGGTCAAGACGTGGTGTGCTTTATCATTATGTGCACCGTCATACGAATAAATGGTAAAAAGAAAATTAATGAAATACCCCAGTAATAGTAAAGCTAGGTTTTTAGGACAGTATAGATAAAAAACCTTTGATGGCTCCTTATAAGCGCGATAAGGGACTATACTCGTCTCTGCAAGCTGATCACGACTTTGATCAACTCGTTGACAAAGCACTACGAACGATTGTGTGTACAGCCATTCGATTTTGTAGAGCCTGAATAAGATTGTGTGGCTGTCAAAATATTTTTCTGTCCAGTACTTAGCAATAATATAGAAGTCGGAACTTCTTGCATCTGTTCCTTAGTGTTACTGTCTGCTTTTGTCCTTAGTGTTAAGGACGGTGTGGCATACACCTGCCATTATATGAAATAAACGCACGTATCATATAATGAAGCAATATTTGATAATTACTAGTTACTACAGGAAATTACGAAAATCCGAATAATAGTAACTCGCTATCATGCAAACTGTCCGTCACTTTCATGTGTGAACAAGGTGTGACTTTTAAGGCCCTGAGTCCCTTAGTACGGGCATAGAGGAATTATAAAGTAATTGGTCTATGGTATGAGGGAGTTTTCTAGCCCCTATAGTTCATCTTTTTATATCTACGTGACGTAGTATTATTTCGATTTGAGCACCACAATCCTGAAAAGTGTTATATATTTTTAATAGGTATACGACACACTAACTGCTACGCTTTAAGGCTCTCACTCATATCTTCAGATCGCATCGCAAGTATCTGCCCCAAAACTCGGTAAAAAAGGCGATGGGAAATTATTCGGGAACCTCTGTTGCAAGCGCACCACCCACTTCTCTCCGGTATCTCTCTGGGGCTTACCACAATATTACCAACTAAAGTACATCCACCCTCCGCAGGTCGGGAGATCATCGGAGCCGCCGATCGACTTCGTAGTGATGGACACGGTGGCGGGCGACAAGAGCGGCGACACCAAGATCGTCCAGAGCACGATCTCGCGGTTCGCGTGCCGCATTATCGCCGACCGCAACGACGTCAACAACTGCCGCATATACGCCGCCGGATTCGACTCCTCCAGCAACATATTCCTTGGTGTAAGTGATGATTGAGGGCCTGTTTTACCGCTTCCTGATTAGTGTCGGATAGTCTTCATAACTTTTTTTGACAAAACTGGCGAATCTTTCAAAAATGTTGTGGATAGCCTATCAGAAATCAATTCTGTAAGGTACCTCAAAAATCAGTTCTGTCAAGATCTAAAATTTAAACCAAGAACGGATTGAATGTTAATTTACATGTTGACTAAGTTAGAGTCAATTCTCCATAGTTTCATAAAAGTCAATTGAAGGACCATTTAGTGATTGTTTATTAATTTAGTAACGGATGCCCACAAATCCCACAACAGGAAAGAATGGCAAGTAATTTGTTCCTTCCTCTTGGATTTTTACGACATTTGGCTTTTCCGGACCGATATCGCGTCTTTAGAAAAAATATTTTTATTCTTAAAAGTCCATGAACAAAATGATTAACTTTGATGCTTTATGAGTTGCCTAACCGGAAGCAGAGGCCCTATGGCGTCGTTCGCATTGTCGTTTTGAGCTGCAATGTCTAAACGCAGTAGTTTATATCTAAGGTTTTTTCAAAGTATTTTTTTTTACCAGTAACGCACCAATCATCCATATTTATTGGCAGTTATGTCACTTTTGAAAGCAGTAGGTACAGCGCCTATCCCTTACTACTGAATTTGTATTTAACCTATAATAATTAAAAAAAATGAATGTATCTTTTAAAATAAATAATACTAGAGGCCGCCCTGTGGTCGAAATTTGAACATAAATATTTCTCAATTCAATCACAGACTTCAATTCGCATAGAGGTCTCGTTACCAGGAAAAATTCTATGCTTTTGCATCTACGCGTTTTTCGTAAAAAGGGCTTCACATTTTTCCCGCTCGCGTATTTATATATAGATTGTCGTATTTTCTAGGAGAAGGCGACGAAATGGACGGAGAACCACGAGATAGACGGTCTGACGACAAACGGCGTGCTCATCATGCACCCGCGCGGCGACTTCTGCGGCGGGAGCGCGACGTGCGGCCCGTGGCGTGAGATATCACTCGGCGGGGCCGTCTTCTCGCTACGGGAGAGCCGCTCCGCACAGCAGAAGGTGATGAGTCGATGATGGTGATAATGTGGATAAAGACTGATGAAAGAAGTGAAGATGTGATGTGGATGATTGTGATTATTATTGGCTTACAAGCGAATAGGAGAGAAATACGTGAGAGCCGCTCCGCGCAACAGAAGGTGGTGATGATGATTGTGATGGTGTGGACGAAGATGATTGTTACACAAAAGAATGGGAGTTACTTAATATAGGCGCAGATTTCTCGCGCAGGAGAGAGCTTGATTGTGATCGAAATGTGACCTGGATTAACCTCGATCTCAGTCCAGTTCCCTTACATGCGTTGTCGTTTCTGGTTTCACTCATCAAACCTTATGACTGTTTATCATATTATAAAAGTCAAAACCAGAAGCTCCTTATAATAAACACTTTCGCGCTGCTTCCTCCAAACAAATAAGTCTCTTAGATGGCCTTTGAGTGTTTGGACTTGATTTGCTTTTGTTTCTGACGTCTGCAGCGTCGGATTTAATAATTAAAGTAAATTATTTATGCAAATAAATTAATGAGTTGTTCTGGCGTTTTCAGGGCTTACCTTGTCAGGCGGAAAACAACGTGTTGAGAGACGGCACGATGATAGACTTGTGTGGCGCCACACTGCTGTGGAGAAGCGCCGAGGGACTTAAGAATTCACCGGTTAGTATCAATGTGAAAGTTTATTTAGATGTTGAGCCGTTTTTAACGTCGAAACTGCTGAAACGATGTAGATAATATTAAACTACAAATATAGTTTTAACTGACATAGATAATAAGATAATTTTTAATTTCGATTTTTTATGAAAAATTGTATCAAAAACGTTTCACACGTTCACCTGTAGCTCAGTATTAAACACAATAAATTTATATTTAAAATTGTGTATAATTTCCAGACGAAGCGAGACCTGGAGGCGTTAGTAGACGAGCTGAACGCGGGGCGGCCGCAGTGCCCCGTCGGGCTCAACACGCTGGTCATCCCGCGCAAGCTGTCAGCCGCGCAGCAGGACCTCAACCAGCCCTACGTGTACCTCAACTGCGGCCACGTGCAGGGTATGTAGCGGGGGCACTGGGTACAGGGGGACAGGGTAGCCGAACGCGGGACGACCGCAGAAGTTCTCAACTCTACCGGGACAAGGATAGGAGTGTAGTTACACTCCTATCTGACTGGCGTCATCAATTCGCACCCTGCCCGTACTGCTATTTTTAATTTACTGATTCTATACAGTTACTAAGATTTATTCTTGCGAACTCATTTTTATCATGGCGTTAAATTTACAGCAAAATAAATTCTGACAGGCTTCTGCATTTTGCTGATTAGAGATCGGCAGGACTATTATATAATAATTGCGATAGACAATCAATCAGCAATAGTAATAGTGATAAACTCGCGTTCAATTGCAAAAGTTCAAATTTGGACAATTTGTGTTAAAATCCACGCTTAAAGCACAGAATAGGAAAAACTAAAAGACATCGCGGCTAGATTGTTGTTACATGATTCGATGAATTTGATTTTAGAGCAATAAGTGCGCTATTATGGCTTTCGCGAGATACATAACAGCCCTACCGTATAATGTGCGGCTGGACTAACGGTCTGAATGTTATCCGTTCCAGGCGAGCACTCGTGGGGCGCGGAGGGCAGCTCGTCTGGCGTGCGCCGCTGCCCGATGTGTCTGACGGCGGGGCCGGTGGTGTGCGTGTGTATGGGCATAGAGCCCGCCTTCTACGTCGACGCCGGACCGCCCACGTACGCGTTCAACCCGTGCGGACACATGGCCAGCGAGCGGACCGTCAAGTGAGTAAAACTATT
>JAOTAV010021717.1:5222-22806 GCA_026546445.1 Cyclargus thomasi
GCTGCACAAGAACAAATGAACACCTTGACTTGTCTTATGTTGTTATACAATAATATGTTAACATAGTAATATGTCACTAGAAAGACGAGTGAGTAGAAACGATATCCGATAGGGTATCCCTGAGTATATCTCAACTTTTACTGGGCTGACAAATAGCACAGGTCTAAAATTTTTTACTTTCAATTTACACATAAACATTTTGTCATGATTCTATAAGAGTCAGGCTCCCAGCTCCACTGCTTATTATACTTGTAACAAAAACTGTAACACACTTGTATCTTTCGGGTCTTTGGTCAGATTTTTATTGAATCAGTAACTGACGCAGTCGACTACCGCGTCAGTGATGAACGGGCATTGCTATCGTAAAAAAATATTTCAAGTCTGTACAATAGTCGAGCTGCTGACTGTTTGTAAATATCAGTTTGCGTGATCAGCACTGCCGTGAGTTACTGACTCAATGTAAATCAGCCTTTACTTTCATTGACGATGCATATTTACAATTTTTAATAAAAAGCTTCAATGGGTTGATATTAGTCAAATTTTTGTCACTACATTTACTTTCAAGACAGTTAGTCGTAAATAAAAATCAAAATTACTTGTTAAAAGCAAATGTATTAACAAAAATAATATCAATATGGTATAATAAAAAATACACAAACCAATACCTTAGAATAGCATTAAATGTTTTAAAAAAATAGAATTCCTTGATAATTAACAATGTTAATAGGTTGTCATCCTCGAGTAACATGCACAGAAGATTTATCAAAAGTATAAATTATATTGAGTATAAAATATATTTTGGTGTGCCTTATAGAACTATACCTATTAATCTCTAGTATGGTAGCTAGAAGATCGTTTTAGATTCAAACAGTGCTAAAAATCTTGCTATCAATAGACATTGGTTTGATCTATGAGATATCATGTCTTTTATGCAAGGTTGTATTTATTATTGTGCTTAAGTGTTTAGATACAAACTTACATTTCTAACCCAAAAACAAAATAAAGTAACAAAAATAACAATTATCAATATAAAAACATCATCATTCTATGGAGAATATTTAAAATTAAACAGCCAACCCAGTTAAAAATAAAAATTAATATAACGTAATATTATTGAACCACAACCAAGTATTAAGTACTAAATATATAACAACTGCGATAGGTGTCATTTAAAAAAAGTTACCACACACATTACATTACACAATACACATTACTTTTGAATAAAATATAATTGCTGTAAAGAGTTCTGTAGCTGAGACAAAAAAAATGCATAAATCATCAAAGAAAATGAAGCAAATAATATTGAATGATAAACAAACAAGCTTAAATACTTTGTTTGACTAGATTTTGGACTCTTACTTTCATTGTTTTGAATTATAACAAAAATGGTTAGAAACTTCTGACTGTGTCATATGTGTGTGCTGAATAATTCAAGACAAAAATGACTAAATGATTAGGAACTTTTAGATTAGAATTATTCTGACTCGCTTTTTGCCAATTAAGATACCTAAGATTCACCTACGTTCTATGTTATAAATTAAAACTTATTTTAGTATAATATAAGCAATTTATTTGTTTTAAAAGATTATCGTGGAGTAAATGTTTGATATAACTATATATAAATCGTAACACAACCGTGCTCCGGTTGTGTTACGAGTTATATTTACCAAATACCAAACTTTGATTTGGTTTGATATTATAATGATTTATGATGGCAAAATCTTATTTACAATAGAACAAAAGGTTAAAAAAATACTTACATCAAGTTACGTTACTGGTAAGTTATCTCTGTATTTATAAAACAGCTTCGCAGTCTTTTTCCTTTTTAGATTGTCTTTAATAACAAAACTACCCGTTTTTGGTAGTGAGGTTTAAAAAAAACAATCATAAAATAATTTTGAGATTGGTCCATGAAGGTAACAAAGGAAAATGACAGTCAGAAGAACTATACAAATTATAAACATTTCAACACAATAATTGTTAAACATATTATGTAAGTAGAGTTAAAAAAATATTTTGTTGTGTAATTATTTACCTTTCTTACATTTATAACTGTAAAATATTGTATAACCATAAGGACGAGAGTTAGTATGTGCTGTAGCTAATGTTGTTGATGCAGTTAAAAAAAACTATGTGTTACGTCGCACTTTCACAGATAATATATTATAAAAATATAGTATTTTATCAATAAAGTAGTAAAATAGGTCGCAAAATATTTTTAAGAACAATTTAAAAATAATAATCATCTTAGGTAATAAATATACATATTGTGCAATCAGCAATATGCATTTAGGTTTCAGAACCGACATATTATATTTAGGCCCGTAATTAAAGTCAGCGCTCAATGCCATGAGCACGATCGAAAAAAATTGAGATGCTGTTTTTATTCATAAAGAGACCTTGATGTATCAGTGTACAGTGTGTACCAGTGTAAAATATGTTTAAAATTTATTAGTGTTAGTGTTTATATTAGTTTTGATCGATCGTCTTAGAATTTCGTGAATCTATACAATATTTTCATCGAAAACATTGCTAATATTCAGCTACTAAATAAGCTTCGAGTGATGTGATATTTGTTAATCAAAATTGATCTTTTATGATCAACTTGATTATTCTTCCGAAAAAAAAAAACGAATCTACGACTGTGCTTGATGAAACATTTCAAAGCATTGACCTTCGTCATTTTCTGTACAACCCAAATTTTCTAGCAACCACTGAATAATAATTGCCAACATTACAAATATTAAAGCTAAAATTAATAGAATATTTAACCAATTCTCTTTAAATGCATCTTTTAGCTCAATCTCAAGGCAGACACATTTCGGACAACATTTCAAGTCAGTACGCCGGCAACGCTTGCGGCAGTACTGACAAAAGCCTTTGGCGCAGTGGTCGCCCGTCGTCAAGAATGTCGGATTATAAACTATACGAATTTCAGTCTTTCCTTTTGGCACATTATTAGAATCATTATTAAGTACGGTAGTCTGCCTATCCCTATTCTCAGTCGTGTAATACTTCTCGCTTCTTTTAACGAAAGTTTCGAAATCGTCATTTTTGTTTCGCTTTATATTTAGCGTGTTCTTAGTGAAGCTCGCTTCGGCTTTCTCTACGAACGTCTCGGTGGTGGTGAGGACGCGGTTGTATCTGTCCAAGTTGAACAGCTTCATGTTAATCGACCCCGATACTTTAACGTTATCGTTGGATTTGGTGACGTCATTGCGGATGCTCTGACACTCGATTTTTTTGTCATAGAACTTATTGAACCTACTGTTGAGATCGTTTTTATCGTTAAGACTGTTTAATTTGTCGTTCACGTCATTTTTGTTAGAGAGAAAAAATTGTTCGCGAAGGAGATCGTTCCTCGTGCGTCGATCGAAGTTAACGTTGACGTAATCGTGATTCGGCTTAGCGAAATCGACGTTCACGTAATCGTGATGGGAGAAATCTTTTTTGAAGTTATAGATTTTGTCCGAGATCGTTTTAGGACAAACATTTGGAACGCTATCGTCTTTGCCGTCTAAGTTATCCTTTTTATCTGCGGCTTCCAGGTAGCCCTGACAATTTTTTAGAATAGATTCGTAATCGCCATTCTTATCGTTCGCATTGTCCCGCTTAGCGGGGCCCTTGAGAAGCGTATTACAGTAGTCTAGGCTCCTGTAGTAGTCGCTCTCGGACTCCTCCTGTATGACGTCTAACATTTTGTTCCAGGAGCTGTTTGGATCGACGTCTTCATACAGTCCGTCGTCGTCGTACTGTTTGACGTGGACGTTATCGTCAGTGAGGTCGACCTCGAAGTCGGCCCCGTACTCCTGCTTGTCCTTACCGAAGAACACCTTGTAGAAGTTGTCGTAGCAGTAGTTTAGTTTTCTGTATAGGAATGATTTTTTCATCTTAGTAGTGTCGACGCTAGCGTCAGTTACCTGGGTCTCCTTGTCCTCCTCTGTCTCCTCGCCGATGGTGTGCAGGACGCTGGTGGACGCTTCCCCGACGCGCGACGCCGCGTTAAGAAGGTTCTGTCTCGGCTGAAACGATAAATAATATTTTATAATGAACACCAGTATTTTTTAATTGGTTTAGTACCTTCCGAGATTACCCGCCTCACGTTGTCTACCTCTTTATATTATTAATCTCTATATTATAAAATATCATAAAAAGATGAAATATAATGACTACTAGATGATGACTGCCAAAAATCACGTTATAAAGTTGCTCCGTTGCGACGTGAAGAAAGGACAAACAAACAAATAAACAAGCAAGCACACTTTCCCATGTATAATTTTAGTATAGATTCTAGCACTATAAGTCTATAAATATACACACCTCTTTGGTTTCTGGTTCAGCCGCTTTGAGTAGGTCCGTGAAAGCGTTGCAGAGCTTCCTAGTGGCATCTAAGAGACGGTCACCGTTGTCCGTGTCGTCCATGAGTGCCGCGATCATTTGGACACCTACAAAACGTAAAGAAAAATCAGTATGAGTTAACCCCAAGAATAAAGTCACTTCATATATTATATTATTATCAGTTTGCTGTTGTAAAATGTAATAAAAAATATTATAAGTTACATTTTTTGGTGACGGCAATAATAATAATAAATTCTGACTTACCCTTGGTAACTTCAGGCAGATTGGTTGTGATGGTGGTAATAGCTGCCCCTACTGCCGTATGATCCACCTCCTCGGTGCCACCTGATGAACAAACGAATAATATACTTCAGTTCCTTATAAATAAAAAAACATATTATCTTAATGTGAAACTTAATTGTTGTATATTTTAGTGCTCTATATTTTAATTTTCGATATATTTTTTAAATAAATTGCAATTTGTGTTAAATTCTTTTTTAGTCTAGTAAAATTTTATATCCATTTTAAACAATACAACAAATTGCATTTGTCTACCATTCAATATTTCTTCTTCTTCCTCTCTATCTCAGTCTCACGTACCTGCTGTGAGCGTGACGACCTGTGCGGTGGCGGCGTTCATAGCGGCGATCTGTGACGTCACCACTTGCTTGCTCGTGTCCATCGTGCTCTGCTTCCACTTGATGGAGCCCGCATCTTGGCCGAGGTCAGGCAGCGCCGTCTAAGTGATATAAAATTTTTTATTGTTTGAAAAAAGGGTCGAAGCTACATGGATGTTTTGTTGTTTTTAAAAACTTTGTCTGGTGGATTAGGCTACATGTTTCGTTTGCCAAATAAATAACTTTACTCGAGGACGTCGTAAAAGTTACTGCTAAGCAACATTTTACAAGATGGCAGCGTTTCTGCTTGGATCAGGCGCCAAGGAATTTTATGGGCGTATACATACTAAACTAAATTACACATTATTATTATATTTTTATAATTTTGTTTTTATAAGGCTGGCATGTCGGTTACCATACCCTAAAATATATTTAGACAACAGAAGTAACAACCCTTACCCTAACAAGGCTTTCCTCTGTCTGTTTAATGATCTCCCGGCCCGTAGTGATTGTGGACAACAGAGCTCTCTGGGGTTCTGTCAGTATTGTCGTCACCCGCGTCTGCTGTACTTGAGAAGCCTGAAATATTAAATCCATTGATTTATCTCTCACTAGAGTAAAAAGAAGACAATAGAAACATGTAAAAACAAAAAGCGACCGATAAAGCGTGAAAAAATATTTCTTTTAAATCAAACGCAAAGTCGCAGAGCACGCTAATGATTTCTAATTTCTTGTCTCTTTCACACGCGTACGTTATTGACATTGCACTTCATATGGTACAACTAGCAACATTTTTGAGATCGAGATAATAGTGATAGGTCGGTGTACGGTGTTCTGCGACCGTAGTTTAGATATATATAATATTGCTTAATATGCAGTTGTCATTATAAAAATATACATAGGTTACCTACACATCCAACCTCGTAGACTGTTAATCCATGTTAGTATGCATGAAACAAGCAAATACGCTCACGTTAGAATGAGGTGAATTTAAAACATGTTACGTAAGATGTCGGTTAAAATAAAAGCTGTGGTTAGCTGTTACGTAACATATAAAAATAAATCAAGTCTTATTAAATTAATGGTTAGTTTAGTACAAACAATACAAGAAAAAAATATTTTAGTGATCATGTCCACATTTTATTAAACTTATTAAGTTCATATTTTACACAAAAGCAGCTGTAACAGTGCGTTAAAGTGATCACCAGTCGCGGTATTTATACTTTTGTTTTCTGATAGTGGTAGGATAACTTAAAACGCACTCTATTCACTAATGATTATAAGCGTGTAAAAGAACAGAATATGCGAACAAAATTCATGCGTGCATGCGTAAAAGCTGAATATACTGACAGCGGGCGGCGTGTGTCCGGTTATGACCTGACCGGAGACCGTGGTTTGTTGAGCGCTCGTCATGTGCCCCACCGCGAACGATTTCGCACCTACAAACCAACGTGTGTTGCATATCATCGCAGCCATAGTATAGGCTAAGGCTTAGGTATGTGATCCTCTACTCGGAACACAAGTAGATTTTGTGCCAGTAGAGTAAGAGTTGCCCATTTTAAATAATGGTTTAATTACTTGTTGTTTTAGGGTTCCGTATCCAAAGGGTGAAACGGTACACTAAAACAAGACTTCGACGTCAGTACGTCTGTCTGTCTACAGGTTGTAACTCAAGAACGGTAATCGGTAGAGAGTTGAAATTTTGTATGTATTTCTGTTGCCAATATAACAATAAATACTAAAAACAAATTAAAAAAATATTTAAATATTTAAGGGCAGTAGTACAACAATTATGTTTTTGCTATTTCCTTCCTTAATAGTAGATTGATGAATTTGAGTAATGAAGATTTATCGACTTATGTTCGGAGGGGCCTAGGTTCGAATTTCATTGCCTCCTTTCTTTTATAAATTTTAAACTTTAATAAATATAAAACTTTCAGAAATACATTTTCCCAATTTTTTGCTCTGTACTGGCACGGAATCTTTTTTGCATGAGTCCAACTTTTTCTTTGAGTTCTGTGCATGCACATTGCACATCCTGTAAACCCCTCTTAGAACTTTGAAAAAACAAAATAAAAACTTAGGTTATTTGTCTCTGGCCCTCAAAATTTTATGTTAACTTTAAGTATTCATATTTCTATTGAACTACCTGCACATGTGTGTATCATACATAGCCGACGCTTGTGCTTAAGCAATATTATTAAAGGCCTTACATTATTATGATACTTTACAATTTGTATATCCTAATAAGTATAAAGTGAAAAACAATAAAATAATCGTCTACAATTAAAAAATACTGTATAGCTGAGATATTTAAAACACATATATGTATGTACACATTCATGAAAGGCAACAAAATTGTACTATAGTTGTTTGCCATTACATATTTAATACTCAGCCATTATAAAGTATTGTATCTATCATTATATTAACACTAATATATTATTACTTACCCTCAGCTCCTGGTCGCAGCACGGCCGGCTTCGCCACTGATTCAGTATTCACTTTACCCGACTTGAAGGTGTCGTGTTGGATGATATTTGCCCTGTAGAACATTATTTTTCAGATATTGTATGTAAAACGTCATCTTCAAGAAGTTTTGATAAACTTATAACGTACATTCAATGGTACACGCTCAACCTCGTTGCTATAGCTTGACTACAAACTACAAGCGCTATACCTCGCCTTGGGTATGAGCGCGGCGAGACGAGGGAGGGGGTTACCTTGGCTACTAGCCGCGCTACTCTGACAGTCATTCGTCAACGCTGATGGCGGTAGTACTCTTACCCGTCCCACGTTCCTAGGGCGCTGTATGTGTTGTGGTTAAGTTATAATAAAAATAGAGAAAATAAAAAACCTATCACAGACTCAAATGTCAACTCACTTGGAAGGCGACACGGAGTCTTCCAACATAGCGGACGCCTCATCCCCGTCCAAACCGAGATGGTCTCGCGCGCGGCGCTTCCGCACGATGATGTCGATGTAACCAGCTATCACTTGCAGTATCTGTTCCGCTTCCGTAGTTTGCACTGAGTAGTATTGGTCGCTGGAAGATTATGAGTATTTCGTGTGTAAGAGAGATGAAGAGTTTAATTTTGCGTCAGAAGAAACACAGACATATTGTATTTTGGATATTTTTGATCTTACACAGCATTTAACTGACCAAAAGTGGTAAGAAAACCAACTGTATTAATTAGTGGTAATATTTAAGTTTAACAGTAAGTTTTAAGTTTAACAGTATATTCGTATTTTTCTAATATATTATATGCTTTCTATAATACCTGTAATCTCCAAAGTCCAGTGTGAAGGTGTTAGGGCTGGCGCACCATCGCCTAACGGTAGTCAGGGGCCAGGTCTGCAATATTTCCTTGGTTTTCTCGTCGAGACGCAGAACTGAGTCCTTGGTGACGCCCAGCAAACGTGGCACCAACTTGTTCTTGCCTTTCATTTTCTCCTAAAATTGTGATATTATTTTGTATTTAATTGATTTAACGACACACAGGGAGTTATTATATAAGTATCCAAAAATTATAAAAACTATATGGAAAAACTCCAAAGTAACATTTGAAGGAGGTAACGCCGTAACGGACGTCGTGGGTTTTCTTATAAGAATAATAAAAGCAACAGAATTACATTAAACTAGTTCTTATTCCCAATGATGCTGACCACCAACATCAAGCTTAGTGAGCAATTATAATGAGGGATCAACCAAATGCTCAATAAAACAGATATTAATAAGTAAATAGTAAAAATAAATATTAAATTTTCACCTTGACAAGGAAGAATGCGACGCCGTATGTCTTGAGGTCGCGCGCGCTCTTTGTGTACAATACTTTGGCGTCAAGTTCGCTGAGTCCCGCGTGTTTCTTGTGCTCTTTGAAAACCTTCTTCTCAATACCTTTGACTTTCACGTACGAGGCTGGTAGGAATTCTTTTAGACTGTAAAGTAAAGAAGGTAAACAAATTATATATATAAAGCATATAATAATAAATATATTATAGCTCTTAACAGTAGATAAGTTTAAATAAGCAACAAGACAATGCCAAGGAGTAATAAAAACTTACTCTAAAAATCCTGGTGTGTGCTTGTCTTCTTTGTGATCTCCAAACTGTATTTGACACTGAATGCCAGCAAACTCGCAAGCTAAAACAAAGAAGTTTATATACATTTATTTACTTGTATTTCGTACAAGATTTACAGTATAAATTAGGCAAACTTGATTGTGTAAATTTTACACATTAAGAAATTTCCCTAAGCTTACTGAACTACTAAAAATAAATATATATTTTTTTAACTACCACCGTGGCTTGGATAAGTACGACGCTGCTCCTCATTATAGCTATATACTAGAATTTTGGCCACTCTCCTATGATTCCTCGATGTTTTTTAAATATATCTAAATATTTAGAATAATTAAGGACTTGCCTTTATCCTGTGTGATAGGATGTGTGCCAGCCAGTATAGCGTCTCTCGCCTGTACATACAGCAAATTAAGCTGCACGGGGTCGCGCGAGTCCACGTTACGGTCAGAGAAGAACAGCTTGCGTCGCAGCAGCAGCGTCTCCGACCACTCAATGCCCTGCTCCCGGAGAGTCTTTGATGGCTCCACCCAGTTCACTAAAATGAAAAAATAAAGTTATCAAAACTGAATACTCGTTATACCGAATATTTAGTTTTATTAGATATGCGCGATGTATGTGATTCAAAGAAATTGATTCATAGGCTGATTAAGAAACCACGAAATTAGCTCGGCATATTATGTCAATTCCAGCTAACAAATCACGACTTGGAGCATCTTCACACTAAGCGGATTTGGTATGGAGTGAAGTGAGTTATCTGATGACATTGACAGTAGTTTCAGGCAAACTACAGTTAATGTCACCTGCACACTCACTTCACTCTGTACCAAATCCGCTTAGTGTGGAGAGATTTTTATATCAATTTCATGATGGTTCTTTCAGGTCTGCCAAAGCATTAAGAATTAAGATACACATATACATTCATGGACAATCTATATTTGCCATTTTTAAGTTACTAAACTTACAAATGTTCATAATGCTTTTTTTTGTATTACCTTCATCATCAGTTCTGAGTTTTTTACGTAGCTGCTCCATTTTAATGTCCCTTTCTTTATCTTGGTGTCTCCTCTTGAGTGTCAGTGTTCCGTAGTTGGGCTTCTCGCATGGATCTGGATCTTCTTTTTGCTCTTCGCGTACCTGATAAATTATATTTGTTATTAGAATACTCGCTTACTCATAATACTGCAATTAGCTACTCGTAAAATACTCACCAGACCATATTCGTCATAATTTGTGATGCCGATTTTTGTGCAAATTACCACCATCAGGTTAGCTACTATTTGGCTGTCGTCCACTAGCAAGGTTTTGACAGTTCCTTAAATGAAACAGAAAACGTATCAAGCAATATCCTTTTATTATTTTATTAAACGTGACAGAGATTACTCCATAAGATGACGTTAACATTAAGTCATAGTTAGAAAAAGAAAAATTAAAAGAGATATTCGATTTTGCTGAGAATCCCGGGAATTTTAGCAAAATCGATATAACAGACAGATACACTTTTGCATTTATAATATTAGAGAGGAAGTATGGATTCAGTTCCAATCTTATAAATAGTACGCAGGAATTGGGTCAATACCTAAATGTTAAATTTTATTCTTACCATCTAACATTCTCACTCGGAGGTTTCTGGTTTTTTTGTTGTACTCCAGTAAATCGCCATTCCTCAACATGTAGTAGTCTAGACTCCTCGAAGCTTCCAGCCAGATGCCCTTCTTGTTGTCTTCCTCTGATGCCAGGAACAATCCATATTCTTTGGCTAAATAAAAAAAATATATTATAAAACCAGTAAACAAAAAATATGGTGTAAACTGTAAACAGACACACATAATTACAAATATTATTTATAACATTTTTAGCTCCATTACGAAAACCTTTTATCACCTTTCAACAGAGAGCTTTAAATTTATTCGAAATAAAATCATGAATGGTAGTTATATTTAGGTTGTCTAAGTAGGCCACTACAGTAGTATGTTGTCACGCTAATGTAAACAACGCTGTGAATCTGATAGCGCGACGCTGCGCCGACCTAATTAATATAAGAGCATACGCTGTAAGGCTTTAGGCCTATGAGGGAGGGCCGCTTAAGATCGGCCCTTCATTGTGGCTTCATTTACAAATTCCTTATATTCTTTAATTCGAAAAGAAAGTTTAAAATAAGTTCGTCTGATAAAATCTGAATTTATTTTTAGTAACTTAGAAAATTCTTTGTCAGTGCTTCAGCAATCGGCACGAATGACAGGCTAGACACTGAAACAACATCACAAACTATAGCTTATGTTATGTCTAACCTTTAATTAAGTAGAGGTAAAAATTTATTACTGATCATAGGCGTTGTTAAATCTTTTAATATCGAATTTTAAAAATTGATTTGAATACCGTTGACGGTCAATACTCACGGTCGTTGGAATTGGCTTCTAGAATCTTCTCTCGTATTATGCGGCAGGCGTCGTAGACGGTGGTGGAGGGGTCGAACTGTATCGTCTTCACCACTTTACCCCCCTCCAGGGATATTTTCAACGAGAGCGTCGCCATTTGGCTGAGGGAATGGGCTCTGAAAACAAAACATTAATAAATTAACATAATCAAAAATATTGTTTTTGATATGGCTATGATATCGGTATAAAAAAACTACAAATTGATAATATTATATCAAAGCAAAGCGTTCTCGCGTCTGCACTTGTGGTTAAAAACGCTCAAAAATCCACTGTGTGGATACTCCCTTATGAAACACAACAAGTTTTTGTATTCTAATCATTAAAAAAACAATATTAGAAAAGTAGAGTATTGGTTCACTGAATTGGTACAAATGAAACTATCCCTGACCTTTGATTGGCACTTTTGGAGCATCCTGCGTATTGTGAAATCTCATGGCTGCGCTAATTGCTTTCAACGATATTCCAATGTTCAAACAGCTTGTTTTTTTAATTACAAAATTTTTCAATACAGGCAAGACTTCGGGAAGAATTTGAAGCAGACAACCGTGGAACCGAGCAATAAATAAGGCACGAAAATACCCCTGATATTATAATACCCCTCATAGAATTTTAGCGAAAACGGAGCGGAAAATGCGTGATAAATAAACGAAACACCTGCGCGAATCTAAAAATACGAACAAAGACGACGCGTATTCACCATGTATTTTGTAACATCCTGACACAAAAACCTGAAAGCGATAGGGCGACACCTGTTCCCTGCGTTTACTGTTTATATTATCTATTAGGGACCGTCCATCAAGTAAGGTTCGAAAGGGGGAGGGATCTATCGGATTTTGAAGTCGGTTAAATATACACGTGATACAAAAAAAAGGGGGGGGGGGAAAGGACAAAAATACATCACGTAAATAATGAACCCCCCCTTAGAGGCGAGCTCTATCGTCTAAGTTCGTCGATCAAAGTTAAGTTTATATTGTTTGTAGACAGTTTTTACTTGTAGTGTATCTCAAGCCTTACCTGTATATGGACGCGGTGCGTGTGCTGTCGTAGTCGAGAGATTGTGAGCTGCCTCTACGTTCGTCGTTCTTGTGTTTTCGTCTCTCGTGGCTTAACGACCTGAGCCGTGGACGGCTTTGGAAGGAACCCTAGGGGCAAACAAAAATATGATTACTCGGCCAAATTTCTGTAAAATTATGAGCCTCCCGGCGGTGACATATCCCCGCAGACGTAAGCACAAAATAGAATACGTGGCACCTAATATACGCTCACGTATTGTGCCAAATGTAAATTAAAAATTATGTAATGGTCCAATTGCGCATACAAATGAAACGCTTTTATGAATGAGGTCGACGCCCTGAACGTACGAACGTTCGAACGCGACGAAATAAGTTAAAAAAATACGAGAGCATATAAACAGTTGAGGAGATAATACAATCTGTCAGCGAAACTGGGCGAACGTGGAGCGAATGTGAACGACCTGCACACATTTTTGGAGAAAAATACTTCTGAATTTGTATTAGCATCACCTGAGTAAATATGGCAAACCTGGCATACCTACAACGGCATTCAAATACATAAACTCTTACGAAAATTGAACTGTGGTGTTAATCAATAGTGATTATTAGGCAATCTTCTGTCGAGACTTTTAATGACGTTGAGAATAAACCTCGATTTTTGTAAGGCCAAGTACGGCCAAAACCCTCAGGGTCACGCCTGTCTTCCCCCTGCCAGCAAATGTTTCTCTAGACAGTCCATCAGCTCCTTGTACGAGTACACAAGGGTACTCACAGGTCGTGGCTCCGTCAGCCGTCTCCAGTTATCACGAAGCGCGTCTTCGATGCGCTCGCGCACGGAACGTCAAGGCCGCGACGACGTTTCCTCTGTGCACTGGATCGGCACCTGGGAAAGAATAAATGGAAATGTATTCACTGTCTGTGTATGGAAGCCTCTCTAATGTTTCCGTTGCCAAGCCTTTTAGAACTTACATACCTACTGCTTTGTTAAACTAAAAGGTTTTCAATTTTTATGACCCTGAGACCGGGCCTACCAGACAGTGACTGTCTAGCGGAAAACAATGGAAGAATGTAACTTGATCAACGCTTTCGCAGTTTCAGTAGTTTCGGTTGCAGCTTGACAAGGACTATGTCTGACGCTCTCAAATAAGTGAATTAATTTGTAATGGACACCGCATACGACTCCAAGAGACTAATAACCAGTCGACCATTTCCATAAAACTTTCAATAATTCATCCCAAGAGGGTTTCGTCACTTCATTTCGCACATTCGCAGACGAGACGGTTCATTAAAAAACCCCATGGTCATAACCTTTTCGTTATTGCACCGAGTTTTGCATAATGGCGATTCGCCCCTAAGCCCCATCAACTTAGTGGAATTTAATACTGTAATACGAATTTACGTATGTAGACATCTTTATGACACTCGGATATTTTAACGACTGCTTAAGTGTGAATTATCCCCTCAACACTTTTTAGGTCGTCCTAAAATTATCGAAATTGTATACGTAATTTCATCATAAAAAAAATCCATTTGTTTTTTTCCTAATTTAGCAAGACTTAAGCAAGTTGTTCAAAGTGTTATATACTTTACACTACTAATATGCTACAATCTATACTAATAAAGCTAAAGAGTTTGTTTGAATGCGCCAATCTTAGGAACTACTGTCCGAAATTGAAAATATATTTTTATCTTGGATAGTCTATTTATCGAATAGCATTACGCTACGACCAATAGGAGGTGACCAATAGTCAAAAAATGTTGTAAAAACGCGTACCGAGCGTATTTTCGTCCTAATCACCACGAGGTAGATAGGCATATACCTAAACTAAAAAAAAGCTCGAAAGCGAACTAGTCTAGCACCCTACTCTATCACGTCACCAATTCCCCCTGAACCTGTTTTTCATTTGTCACTCGCGATCAGTGAAACCTTCAGCGGTGTCACACAACAAGTCGCGACGCATATCGCACGGGTCAGCGAGCGCGTCAGGGGCGCCCGGCGTACGGGGCAAACTTCACGACTTTTACTACGGGGGGACGACTTTACGAGATTTCATACGAGGGAGAAAATCATTCGTAACACAAACAGAGCAAAGTGTAACGCATCATTAAATATTATCGTATATTTTATGTGACAAATATTTTTATTGAATCCGTCGAGCCGTGGTGATGCAATAAAATATGATACATCATAGAGGAAAGAGAAAAACGGCCTTACCACCAAAAATTGAAACACCTCTTGATCAGTCGTGGAAAATTTAAATTAATTTTTACTTGACTGCGCCAGTAAGAGGGTTATTTAATAAGCTCATTAAATCTATAACTATAACTCGAGATCTGCTGGACCAATTTTCATGGTTTTTGATTTGTTGTATTTGTCTCCGTCCCGAATAGCAGAATACATCTTAAAAATAATGAAAATTGACGAATACTTGAAAAGTGCATTATTTTCACTAAAAGTTCTTTAGTTTCGGAGCTGTCAAAATTTGTAAGTAATGATTGACATTTATCCATACGTTTATAGAACTATTTAAAATGGATGAATAAATTATTATGTGTATTATTTTAAATAGATTGACAAATATTACGCATGCGTTCAGAAATGTGTGTTCATTATACTAAATCATTTCAATCGTAGACAGAGAAGCCATAGACTGCTGTATATTTCCTTTTCAGTCGCACATGAAAAAGTTAGTTAATACACAATTTTTACTTATCATATGGCCACTTTTTTGAAATGTTAGGCACGCACTATGCTATACAAAGTTTGAAGTTTTGTGCTCGGTCAGCTGGGCCCTAGGAATTTTAATTGTTTTAAGCCATAATGCAACCTTTTAATTTCTGTTTAGAGTTTTTCTTATAAGCTGTGTTTGTGCAGAAAGTTAAAACATTGGTGCGATGTAGTATCTTTGGATGTAATATCGATAGCAGAAGTAAAATTGACAGAATTTCTTTTCATAATTAGAGAAAATTTCGATGTTTTGCTAGCATCACAGTTCTTCTAGATTTATTTTCGTAAAATATTTATATTATGCTTAAATAACATTTTTCTAATTTTAAAATTGAATTAGTTGTATTTTTAAGTATTTTGTTTGAATAGAATAATAAAATAAAATGCCAGTCTTGCCAGACATTGTCTATAATAATTACCCATCAAATGGGGAAATTTATTGATATAAGGTTATTTCATGGTTATTTCAACATAATATGAAACTAAAATAATATTTTTCCTAATGACCCAGAAATCCGCAAATTATGGGTTACTGCAACGAACAGAACAAATTGGAACCCAACACCAAATTCAAGAATATGCGAGTACGCCATACGCCATAGAGTTTAGTGATTCAACGCTTTTATTAGTTGCTAAATAGCAATAATATTGCAACTAACTAAACGTCCAACGAAGTGGGCGACGGAACAGCTAGCAAAGATTAAAAAAGAGGGTTATGTTTTTCGAGAGTTTATAATATGTAAGTACCAATGTATAATAGTTTGGCAGGCTCTGCAGCCCAAAACGGCATTATTTTAACGTATGAAGTATCGTTAGATTCGTCTTGATAGCGCAATACATCAAAAAATTAAAAAATCAAAATGGCGGATTGTGAAGTAAAAATTATTGTGAGGTACAAAAAATGTTTACCGCCCCTTTTTGGTTCGAGTAGGGTATCAAAATGAAGGGCTTAAAATAGCCATTCTAGAAATATACATAATTGATGTTTAAATTGCAATGGTTCCTGCAGTCGGACTTTCTGTTTTGCTTAATTTTAGTGTATTAAAATCCTTTGTTGTAAGACCTCTACATCAAGAAAAAACTTCTAACTCTACGCACTCTACATATCTTAGTAGTTATAAATACATAGTAATTTTATTTTCTTAATGCAAATTAGCATAAAATAAATAGATTAGATGATATCGCCAGACTGAGGTAGGTAGGTATAATCTTGACCCCGATGTATATCTCTAGTCTCCGCCGCACGCGGACGGACGTGCGGGGCGCGGCGGAATCAAAAGATCCGCATCTTGTGTCATTTTCTGTTGCATGTTGCTGACACGTTTGTAAAGGACTAGAATTGCAAGGGACTGTATTATAATCAGAAAGAGGGCCTTTGAGCCTATCTTAAAGAGCCGAGTATACGTTTCTAAAAATAGACAAAAAGTTAGATGAGATTCTGTTTCTTTACGTTCAAGCTTCGATTGTTTATTTATGTATGACCGAAGCATTCGATGTAGAACTTGAGATGCTAACAACATATTTAGAAGTAGGAAAAACAAAAGTGATGATGATACATAGTGATGTTAAAATATTACTGCTCAGAGTTTATGTCCTCAAAAATAAACAGTTGTTTATCTAATCTAATCTCTACAATGTACCGTAAATATGTTGTGAGAATTATCAAAAATAGTAGCGATTATGTCGGTTGCTACTTCCGTGATCTAAAAACAAACCTAACCGCCACGTTCATAGAAACTATACGATGAACTAGCATCAAGTCGGCCTACAGCCGTTTTACATCAATTTTCTTGATTAAACTTAAGGGTGAATAATTTGAGATGTTTCCATCTATTGCAAAAGTTCCCGCTTCTAGAGAGATAAACGGTAACAATCGATCTGAAATCATTAGCTATCCAAGGGTGGACAGATATTAATACACAATACAAACTACCAAAAAACCACGACTAAAACATGTCTACCTTTTAACCGTGGAGTTATTATGGATACCTTTCCGTTTGGTTTGTAATATCGGAGCGGCATTTAACTTGTAGCTAGCCTATATTTCAGTAATCCCCTCTGCACACCCGACCTAAATACGGCGAACGGCGCCGGGGCGTCGGTCGGTGCGTCGCTAGGCAACCAACGAGCCCCCAATTACAGTACTTATATTTCAGGCTCTTTGAAATATTTTCGTCATTAACAAAAAAATACCTTATGAAAATTAAGCTCACGTACGACACTCATTCTGAACGGTCTACATCTATTCTCTTGGACATTTGTAACGGTATCAAGACATCGCAAATTTGCATTACTGCTACTTACAGCTACTGTAAGCCTGGATAAACAGCAGTGATCAACCATGAAAACATTGTTACAGAAACTCGGGCG
>JAOTAV010021728.1:0-22803 GCA_026546445.1 Cyclargus thomasi
GACATGAAACGTCAGTCACAATGAAACGTGGTATAAAAAAAAATTTTGCAACTTCTTTTTAGGTTTCAGCATTGCACATTTTTTCCTGAATCTCTGTCTATAGTAGTTATTTAATTTCTTTTTTGTATTTTTTCCAATAAAAAAAAAACACAATCTGCTTATTTATTGCCATTAAGGCAGAACAAAGTTCGCCGGGTCAGCTAGTGCTTATAATAAAACTCTTTACTTAGTCAACATAATGAACACTCATAAGAATCAGTTTACCTGCCAAATGCATGCATTATGATGTAACAAACTATAATAAAACAGTAAAAGTTGTGTGTCTGTTCGTTACGTAAAAAGATCTATGAGGAAGGTCTAAGGAACAGTAACAGAACACAAAAAAGTTGTTAGTTTGTTTGTTTGTCTCTTCCTCTGATCTCAGAAACTACCGGATGGATTTGAACAAGTTATTTCGTTTAAAATATATATACACAACGTAGAGGTAGAACAGAACCTCTCTTTTAATAAAAAAAACTAAATTAAAATAACACTAATGTTATAATTGCATCATTCGTTTAAGATCTACTATGGCCCGACTCAAAGAGACATCATATTGAAAAAAATATATATTTCAGTATCTCGTAAGCTATCTACAAAGTGTTTTATTTGATAAAATACAAAACAAGTTACACGTTTAAAGTTAACGCTAGTGCAGTTTGCACAGTTGAATCTACCTGGTAACAACCAACTAACTTTTACAGTACGAAAATAAGAAAAGTTCTCGACGTTGACAAATATTTACACGCCGGCAGAAATTCACAAAGGACCAAAATAAATTTGAAATGAGGAAATATGATACAAAAACTTCGGACCGAATTATTTACACTCAAATTAGGCTTAGTTGTTATGATACAGGTTTTGATTTGATACCTTATGGTTTGTATCCGCAGTATATATAATAATAATTATATAAAATATACAAAATCTATACAAAATGTATAATACAATAAATAAATATTTAAACTATAAAATTGATGATTTCAAAAATAACTGATATTACAACATTATTTCGGGATAACTTTCCTTCCTTAAAAAAAGAGGTTTTTTTGCTACAAACCTCACGGAACTCGAGAATTTTCCAACGAATGCAAAAAAAATTGTATATATAAAAGAAAGACAAAAAAATTGTATATATTTACCAATTCTGTTACGCCAATCGTTTAGTTTGTATTTTTAAAAGTGCACTTCCCGTCGCTTTAAATACTAAAATATCTTTGTTACTAATTGTAACTGCTATAACTGAAAACAACTTATCTAATTAAAAGTACTCGGACTTTAATTAAGTGCTGCGTATTGAAAAAACTACTGAGAAACTTGAAGCTGGAATAAATGAAAGGATCTCTTTGAGAGCTTCCCGAGTAGTCGCTAAGATGTATTGATAACTGAAACGACCTTACACAGTAGATATAAGCAACCAGTAACCTGATTTATAAGTGCTTTCGAAATGATATTTGACGTATGCAATAGGGATGTCGACAAGGTCAAAAATTCGCTAATTTTTTAAAATAAAATTAAAATATATAGGGAGAAAAATAAGTATCTCCTAAATTTCAGCTTATAAAATATATAGAACTTATTAAACTTCTATATACTTTTTGAAATAAGCCTTTCAAAGTTGGGCTGGCAAGTAATTTTTTTAGTACTACAATTCTTTAATATTTATATACCATTCGAGAAAATAGATAATTACCAAATTTGTCGAACTTTTGTTTTGAAACCACTATCATAAAAGCAATATTAAACATAGCTATCGAACGGAGTCTTCCCGCGGTGCGTACAAACTACCTAGAGGTGACGTCATAGCTAGGTGTCGTTTTGTATGGAGCGTTTTATTTTACGATTTTTAAATTACCACCTCTTCGAGACAATTTAAGCAATCAGCGACATTCTTAAAAGAATGTCGCTGAACACGTCTTAAAAATATAAATATTTCTTAAGAAATATTTCTATTTTTAAGACGTGTTTTATAACCAATAATAATAAAAAATAGTCCACTAGCCTATTGGTTGGCATAAAGTTGAAAACAAACTGTCGGACGCGACTTGCGGACGCGGCTTACTGCCGCCGATCTAGATAATAATTATACATTGAAGTGCTAGAAGAAGAAGAAGCTATAAGACGTAAGTCGCGGACGCGTCTTTAGGGGCTGCAAGTCGCGTCCGTCACTGTGCATTTCGGTGCACGCTAGCCGTACTTGCACCAATTCGTCTGTTTGTTAGAAGTTAGCATATTGGCCGGCTAAGATGCAACCATCAGCAAAACTTTGTCTACCGGTTTATGTCTTTATTTCTGTTGACCAAAAGATGACATACTTTTTTTCATATCCTTCCACAAAATTAGAGACGATTATTTTATTTTGTTTGATAAATATGACAACATATTTTATCGAGTTTTGCCGAGATTTTGATGTTATGAGAGTAATAAAGTTTGTCACCGACGGTTTTATCGAAGTTACGCCGTTTGTCCAATCTCGTTCTAGGTCGACGGTGGTGGTGGACAAACGGCTTTAGTCTGCGAACAAAAAATTCGTCTCTCGACGTACGCATGTTAATGAAAAGATGTCGACAAAATAGCTACGTTCTCATCTCTCGTCATATCTCTTAGTGGCGCATACTAGGCCGGCTGGTTCGTGACTTGTGACCCTAACATCTGTTTCAGCTCAAAGAAACTTCCATTTTCCTTATTCAAATCTAAGTAAATAAGAATCAATTATTTGAATCTGCTGCGGTATTTGCGTAATCATTTTTCGGGGTCGTCGGTTCGGGCTTTCATTCGAAATGGACTCCCTTAGTAAGATTTACGATGTTTTCCGGAGTCAAAAAGTCCTTGGAATTAAGGACAATAGAAATTTTAGTCAAAGGAGATTTGTCTTCATGTACATATTATTCTTGGATGTATTTTCGTTCACCGAACGGAATGTTGTATTAATTAAATTCAAAAGGTTAGTTGACATAATATTTAGTTTCTTTATGACCTATTGCAAAACATGAGTAATGGGGAAGTTGATTTAAAGTCTGATGGGGTAGCTACGTAATTTGGTTGCATTATGTCAAACCCAGCACACAGATCGATGATCTCTTATTCCATAGTCCGACTGGTTCTTCAACTGGCTTTGAATCAATTTCTTTGTTAGTACTGCTTTCAGAAAGGATTCACAGCCTTTATAAGTAAACATTTGCTGACATACATTTTTTTCTTTCAAAGGCTTATTTAAGGGATTATTTTTCAAAAATATTTATCATTCACTCCCATTTAATCGAAGAGATTTTAAAATTTTATCCTTTTTAGAGTTCCGTACTCAAAGGGTAAAAAGGGAACTCTATTACTAAGACTTTAATGTCGGTTTGTTGAAATTTTTACCGAGTATGTGATTCTCTTGCTGAACTTAAATTAAACTTTAAAAAACAAAATTACAAAATTTTATTAAAAACTGAAGAACCACTCTTATACACGAAACGTTATTTTTTGCCAGTTGTTTGTATTTCGCTTGTAGATGTCGCCTACAGCACGCTACATCGCGCTATCGCTTGCATGACGTGGTTACACTATTATAATTGTTCAACTTTTAAAAAAAGTATTACAAATTTTGTGTTCTCCACTGGTACGGTATCCTTCGTGCGTGAGTCCAACACGCACTTGGCCGGTTTCCGATTTTTTTTACTAATTTTATTTTACACGTAGTTTGACCACAGAACAGATTCTAATGAAATATGGTTTTAGCTGGCTAGAAATAAAGGTTTTTTATCGTGATTAAATGCTCCAGAGGGAAAAAACATTACACGTGTAAATTAATTTTTTAAATTACATTAAACGCGTAAATTGTAGTCAGTGTATGATCTTTGTAGTATGAAAAACTTATCAAATGCAATTTACAAAGTATGTTCAGTGAAATGGGAGAGAATCTCACTAATTAGTCGCATCTCGACAGCTTTAACCCAGTAAAGATATACATTATTGAAGCTTGGTCCCATTCAAGATACTTGAAGCTCACCTTGACATGTTTTCCGATTTCGGTCTTTACAATTTTTAGACTATCAATAAACTAAAGTGATCTGCTACTCGCAACTGAAATTCGCTTGTATTATGGGGGAAATTGAAAAAGAACCAGTTGACGGTCCTACGTCGTTTGGTCGGAATATGTCAATTCCATGTTAGTCGTAAACTGGCGGATAGGTTTGACATAACTCGACCAAATTATTTAGATTCGCAATATGTACCTGTTCCAATTTCCCTGATTGTACTAGCTTTTTTATTACTGTTGTATGTTCGGCTCGTATTTGTCGTAGCGTGTTTTATAGCCTACTAGTTGTTGCTCGCGACTACGTCCGCGTAAAACTTTATAAATTATCTCATTTTTACTTATTGTTCTACACTTTTTAATTATTGTTCGGCTCCTAATGCTCATAGCGTGATGTTATATAGTCTTCCTCGATAAACGGACCAACCAACACGAAAATAATTTTTCAATTTCGGTAGTATTTCAGTAGTTTCTGAGATTAGCGCATTTAACACAACAAAAAAAAAACTCGTAATAAATAAATAAACATTTATTCGCCAAAAAATTTCACAATACACTTCCATAATAAAAAACACACACAAGTTCTTCGGCTTTATATTATTTTATAGTCTATAAATCCTTTCTCGATAAATTGACTAACCAACACAAAAACAATTTTTCAATTCCGACTAGTAGTTCCTGAGATTAGCGCGTTCAAACAAACAAACAAACTCTTCAGCTTTATATTACTACTAGATGATGCCCGCAGCTCCGTTGCACAAAAATAATTTAATCGCGCGGGAACCGTATATTTTCCGGGATAAAAAGAACCCTATGTCCCACTCCAGCCCCCCAACTAACTTCACACAAAATGTCACATCATAAAGTTGTTCCGCTGCGACGTGAAGAAAGGAGAAACAAACACACTTTCCCATTTGTATGAATTAAGTATTTTTCCGTAAATCATAAATATCTCCTTAAATTTTAGCACAATCGACTTTGTAATTTAAGCGTAAAGACAACGGAAACAACTTCGCGTGAAATTTGCAAGTCGCGTAAAAATATGAAGATTTTGGAAATATGATTTTATCCAACAGCAAAATATATCCCATGTTACTCTTCATCCTTTTAAATAAGTCTATGCCAAAAATGAAGTCGATTGGTGGCTTTGTTTGCGCGTCGAGGAAGGACAAAGAAACACACTTTCCTATTTGGAATATTACTATCATAGCACGTTTTATTCTATAAACTCAAAAGTTTAAATCCCGCTTTCATAAATATATAAAAATCCTCTTACAAAACTTCCTTCCGAAAACCTCTTATAAATGGCCAGGATGACATTTTTTTCTTATTGGTAATTAAAGCCAACCCATACAAATCGACACTCCAATATGACGTCACTTAACTTGTACGCATCGCGGGAAGACATTGTTTTATAGCTATATCAAATATTGCGTTAATGAAAGTGGTTTCATAACAAATATAGTTAATTACCTAACTTTTCGAATATTCATATAAATATTAAAAAAAAACTAAACAAATCGTCTTGCCTGCCTAACTTCATCCGTTATAACAAAAAAAATTGTTGTTACGAAGCTGAAATTTCGTTTTTTTTTTTAATTACATCTCTATTCTATTTAATAATAATAATATGTCTATGGACGCTTCACACCACGTCAATTTGGCCCCGAGCTAGGTACCCAAGGGACTTTGTTACAGGTACCAGACAATGGAAATATATATTTAATACTTTTATACTATACTCATATTTAATATTTTTGTTATATAATACACATTTAATACACATCCATGACTCAGTAACATTGAAAAACTTCTTGTTCCGTCTTAGGGATTCCAACCCGCGACCCCCGGCGTGAGCTACCAAAGCGCTCAACCACTGCGCCACAGAGGTCGTCAAGTCAATTTAATAGATTAGCATGTTTTTGACCTAATTAACTACCCTATTCTGTCTGTTATAAACGTGATGTGATGAAATACAATTTAAATTACAGCTAAGTAATATTTTAACAACTCATAGTGTATTAATTTGTCTGGCAATCTCCATACATGTCTTAATTTATTAAAGCCGTGCGTGCAAACATTCCGAGAGTTCTGTTTAATTAATTTACTCATTTTATTAAATGTGTAGTAATTATTTCGGCAGAAAATGTTTTTAACGTATTTATGATGCTTTCGAGTAAGTGTCGTAACAAAAGCCGTAAAGACTCAAGCCGAGGATAGTACTTAATAAGTTTTTAAGGTAGGTTTCACAAAGAATACAATGTTAAAAATTTCCATAGTAAATTTACTAAATTTGTGTAGGAAGTTTTTACGCACCACATTTTTAGAGATGTAAAACAGTCATACAATTTTACGACACAATTTATTACAGAATATTTGTAAAAATGCTACCTACTTCGTATTTGAGCTATCAAAAATGTAATATTACAACAAATGCGTGTTTAAATTTCAATACAATTCAAGATTTTGTAATTTTAGGATGGATGCATTTGCGTAGTAAAATTGTAGTAAATTTACAAAAATTTTCAACAGTGTAAGCTTTGAACCGGCGCGGTGATCTGAAGAGCATAGCATAGTCATATGAGTTTAAATTATATACTAGCTATGACGTGTTCCTACAGGACAAATCCTTGATGATGATCTGGCAAAATAGACATGATGAAAAGCACTTTAGGTTTTTAACCTATTTCAAAAAACAAGGAGGTTCTACGTTCTGCTGAATATATTTTTTTGTATGTTCAATGATTGCTTAGTCGTTTATGAACCGATTTCCAATATTATTTCTTTGTTATATTAGGTATCACTCGAATTTGGTACCATGTTCACAAAAGTGGTGACATGATGATAGAATCTATGGGTAATCGAGGGAACTCCTCGAATTTTATAAGGAAACATATAGTGATTTTGATTTTATAAGAAACATCCTAAGTAAATACCGAAAAGTAAGATTTGGTACCAAGGTTTACGATGGTTTTGAAGGTGCTGAGGGAACTCCTGATTCCTTATTGATAGAAGTTTGGGGGTTTCCGCGTTGTTTTAAAAACTGTTAGCAAATGCCACTAAGCAAATTATATTCATCATCATCATCATCCCTTCCATCACACCATGCAACATCACATTATGACCCTATAATACCTGAAAATGCATAATATAGAACCATATGAAGTTTTCAATTTCCTACTCCTACAAAGCTAGTACATAAGTTTTTTTTACTGGTAAACTCAAATTAAAAGGCAAACGAGCAAACTAATCATCAAATTGAAAGCAGTGACCGTCCCAATAGACTTACATAAGTTAAAAGTGCTGCACATTATATTAGGAAGTGCAATCTCTTATTAAAATTTTGCAGCTTTTTTTATGATATTTAGGGGCAAGCGAGCAGATAGGTTATTGATGGAAAGCAACTGCCGTCGCCCATGGACACTCGCGACATCCGAAGAGTCACAAGTGCGTTGCCGGCCATTTAGGAGGGAATAGGGATAGGGGATAAGGGAAGTTGGGCCACCGGTAAACTCAGTCACCGGTAAACACATCACAAGGCCGTTTCACGCCAACTTTCTGTGACACCGTGATATCACTCCGGTCGAGCCGGCCCATTCGTTGCATAACTCTCCCATGGCAAAAGCAGCCACTTTTCATCTCGAAAAACACCACATCCTAATAAGGTATTACTACGCGGGCGGAACGTAAAAGTTGGAGCTGAAAATAGCCCGCCATATAGCGTTTTCAGTGTGTTTGTTGAGCACTACGCTATGCAATCACTGCTATCGCTAATTGATCATCCATCGCCGTGTTTACTGGGTTCCGTTCCGGGTAAAACATCGTAATTATCATATACTAGCTGCGCTCGACAGTGTCACTCACACTTCTACAAGTGTAAGTGACACTGTTGAGCACAGATAGTATATGATATTAATAATATTATTATTACTATATATTATGGGGCTTCACACTACGTCGATATGGCCCCGTGTTAAGTACCCAAGGGACTTGCGTAACAGATACCAGACAACGGAAATATATTTAATGCTTTTGTACCATACACGTATTTAAGATTTTTATTATATGATACACATATTTAATACACGTCCATTATCTAGGAACATTGAAAAACTTTTTTTTCATCGGCGGGATTCGAACTCCGGCGTGAGCTACCAAAGCGCTTAACCACTGCGCCACAGAAGTCTTCAAGTGTTACTGCAAGATACCAACTTGCTTACACGAAAAGGTTTTTCATATCTGTTTAATTTTCAGAATTAGGTTTTTGCTTTTTAGTGGTATGGAACACTTCACGCACGAGTCCAACTCGCACTTGGCAGGTTGTTAAATCGAATTCTCCTCGGGATAGCTGTGGAAATCTCGTTTTGGTGACGAAGGTCTGACTGCCGATGGCTCTTGGGTCATTATTATACAGAACTGTTTTATAAGCGTACAAGATGATACTTAAATATTTTTCCGCTTCTGAAAATAAAAGTACTTTATGCCTGCGCTTAGCTTTCGGCCATATATTTTAGAGCTTACATAGCTTACCAAAGGTGTTCGGTTCGCACTCGAGAGGGGGCAGGTTCGAACCCCGGTGGAGGAGTGTACCAATTTCCGATCTCAAGTATGTACTTCAGATCGGAAAAGGTCTTAATACGGATGCTCATTCCTGAGGTAGAGCCATGCTTCCGCACGAATGGGCCGGGTCAACCGGAGTGATACTACGCCCTCACAGAAAACTAGCGTGAAACAGGGTTGTGCTGTGTTTCGTTCAGTGAGTTTCCTAACCAACCTTCCTAATCCCTAATCCCCTATCCCCTATTTCCTCATAAAGGCCGGCAACGCCCCTTGGGCGAAGGCAGTTGCTTTCCATCAGGTAACTTGAAAATGGCCTAATTAATTACTAGTTTTTTTAACGTGAGAAAAATATTTTGTCGCAAATATTTAAAGACAGTAATTTACTATTAGTACCTCTGATTAAAAATTTTAATATATAATTAATAAAAATTGAATGCCGGAAAGAATATTTCATTGTTTTTATCGCCCAAGAATATATGACAAACACCTACCTTATTAGAGGTCAAAATTCTACCATAAATATTTTTCAATTCAATCATTTTCAATTCGGCACAAAGGCCCCGTTACCGGGCCATTAAATTTTATTTAAAAAATCACAGACTTCAACCATAAACAAAAAAATTATCGTGTCATGACAAAATATTGTAGTGCGCGTGTAGTGTGCGTTGCATTTTATTTTTTAAAAATATGCTAAATTAAACCATATTTTAAAATTATATTGGTATTCCACGCTTCTCCTCTATTCGACTGTAACTGGAAGAAATTTCATGCATTTACATCTACGCGTCTTTCGTAAAAAGGGGTACAAATTTTTCTAGTACAAAAAAAACAAAATTCTTGCGATACAATTCTAATCGCTAGATACCGAAACGGCGTTAGCGATTTTCACCAAATTTCATATGATATTCAGTAGTTCGGATAGCGAATCGGCTAACAGAAAACATCTATCCTTCAAACCCTAAGTGATGCAAAACTTATAAAATGGCAGATCAACGTTAAAAGAAGTTACATTCATTAATGATACTGTGTAGCTTCTCAAGTAATAAATACCAAAGTGACCGCAGAACAAGAGACTTCCGAGAAAACATACCTTAATCCATTACAATTACGTCGAGTACTTTCATAATTTAATTGTAACATTTCAGAAGAGACTTACAAGTTACCCACTGTACCTGACAGTGAAATATTAAAAACGGATATTATGAACAAAACGCGATGTTTGGATAAACGCTAATCTAACTTCTTCAACTTAATATAACTTTCCCCTGTTTCGTTCTCATGAACATATTTTAGGAGGCCGTGAATAATAATTTTATGGTGAAAGCAATGGTTTTTATCTGATCGTTTTATTAGGATGGTTACAGCTATATCCGAATGTGAAGTTTTTATGTCACATAAAATTCCATAGTGCACACTAAAGTGGATGTGGTGGAAAATGTATTAACAGAATTCACCGTAAAACTTTTCTATAAATACAAAAATCTCATTACTAACCCTTAACCACCTACGCCCAAACTTAGTCCTTTACCCACCTACGTGAGGTCTGGGAGACCATTCGTAGAGTTTTGGCTATTATTCCGAAGTCCATGGAAATGATGGAATATTTTAATGAATAATCATATTGTTGAGAGTCTAAAGCTTTATTAATGAGTAACAAACGGTACATATTTAAGAAAAAACAAGTGACATCCTTAACATTATCATAAAAAACAGTTTTAACAAGAAAAAAGCGCTACCCTCAAAAAAATTAGACTAGTTGACATAGGAACTTTCCTTTTTTAACTTTCTTTTTTTATCAAATCTCATAAAAAAATTAATATTTTATAAAAATAAAAAAGAAAATATGTAATAATAAAAAAATACGAAATTGCAACTGCTCAAGATTTACAAATTTTCACCGCAGTTGAAGTAGATTTTTTTCCTATACTCCAAATGGATTCTACTCTTACTGCAACGTTCTCCGATCAGTTTGTCCTCATTGTAACCTTTTGCCGAAGCCAACTCTCCATATTTTCGTCATTTTTATTCATTTTAAAGATAAAACAAAAAAACTAATGAATAGAAAATAGTCACACAACCACCTACTCACGGTCTTGGAGAACGGTGTCGAAACATTTTTACTCACTTAGGCTAGACGCGCGCAACATGTGTACTCTCTCACCGCATCCGCGATACTCCTTGAACCACAGAAAAGGTACATCATACATGGATGCACACCGCCGAAGAACACACACACCTAATTAAATTTGAAAAATTGTTGCGGTCTGTGTGACATGTTAAGCATTAACATGTCCACCTGAAGCTATCATTTTCATTTACAAATACATCACAAATCACTATCCCAATTGCTTTATATTAAATCTTTGTTTTTTTAAGAAATAAGGGGGTAGACGAGTAGAGAATGGTCACTTGATGGATTGAATTTTTTTTATTGAACTTTACGCCACCACAAAGCCATGGGCAGACCAATGTCAAAATATGAAATCTATTGTATATGTCATAAATTGGAATTTTATTTGATTTTTTGTGTCGCGGCCGCTAGCAGCCAAGATCGGAATGTTAACTTTCGGATTGTTGTTATTGTATTACCGATCTTTGAGTATTTATAGCCACTGTACCCACTGATTAATAATATTGCTAAAAGTTTAAGTTGTAAGTGGTTATGGTTTATATAAACTATTTCCTCCATTGCACAGATTATATTACAATATGTCATGCTGCAAGATAGTCTAGGAGCACATAATATATTTATTATACAAGAGGGAGTCTATAATATCTAGTGAAGATCTTACATTAAATAACTTAGCGCTAAAATAACAGCATCATGTTATCTTGTATTTTATATAAAAGGGAGCTTAAAAATAAATTTGTCGAATAACAAAGTTTAAAAAGCCTTTTCAATTTACATGCTAATTGAGTTCTGTAGGAAATTTACATAAATATATTACAGTCATTATTCTTCGGGTTACAGTAATAGTGTTACTTGTGCTACGGACAACAAAACAACTATATATAAATAGAACTAGTATTTATATGTTTCCAGTTGCTATATGCCTGCTATATATCTCAGGAAATATATTTTTTTAATATTTGCGCATATTTCAAATACTATTTAACCATGTTTTTTGCCACACGAACTTGTAAATTCTATAAACATCCTTTATAGAGCAATAATTACGAATTTCGATAAAAATAATTGCGCTGCAAGTATACATATTATGTAGAAAATATTATTTCATTAAATTTTAAATTAATTCTTTTGAGTCTGACCCAAGTATATAATATATAGCATAATATACCTATTGTGTTATTGTATGAATAGCATAGACCAATTATTTTATATACTTACAGATCCATACGAAATTTCGTATACGGGAAAAATCTCTTAGGTCTAGATGGCGCTAGTCACAATGCTGGATAAATTCGGAAGTATAATAATACAACAAAAGTAGACATTTACATCAAACGGAGTAACCTTAAAACGCGATTTTTTTTTATTTCACTACATCATATAAACACTCGTATATTAATAATTAAAATTTTCTAAAAACTACTTCAAAACCAATCCTTACAGCCAGTTTTAAGCTGCAACTGGTAGATGGCGTCATTATCATTTACAAAGTAACTTGCATATTCAACACAAGAAGGAGCGAAATAAGTATTTTTGCGCTATTAAGTGCTGAAATAGCAAGTTATTTTGTTATGATTATTATATTAAAGAATATTATTAAATATTATTAAAGAATCAAAAAGTTAAATCTGCAAAATTTCAATAAATGTCATTCCCGATAAAATTATTCAGCGACATCTAGCAGAGTGATTTTTGGGGAATAATTTTTGTGTATCTGAGTTTGCAACGAGTTTTAATAGTAGTCTACTAGATGGCATGTTAATAATTTTTATTCGACATGGCATATTTGATACATTTAGTGACATCCGTCGGTCAGATGTGAACTAAAATCTACGGACACGCTGATTTGTATCCGATCCGCTACTCTTGGTATAATTCCTCTATGATAAATAGTAAAAAAAACATAACTTGCATTTTTGCTGTCCGTACAATGTGGTGGACAGTCCTTCAGTATTAAACGTAATAAGCTCAATTATTCAACCTCACACATACTCGGCGACTTAAATTGTATTATTCAAAGTCTCATTACGCAAATTTTGTAAAATTAAATAATTCCTGTCTCCCGTAGTTTTGTAGCAGCAATCCTTTAAACCCTTTGGAAATTAAACCCTCTGTTTACGTTCCCTCTATCCCTTTCCAAGGGTCGACCTAGATGTAAGGTTTTACTTTTTTATTTCCTAATCCTTTATTCAGAGTAATGCATGGTGGAAAACTTTAATCAGTTTTCTTACACGCCCAAAGCCCACGCAGACGTCCTATATAAATATTTACGTAGTCTTTAATATTCCAATCTATGTCTTTCGCGAAAGATGGGACAAAGTTTACTTCCTAACTAACATTATGAATGGAAAAGTGTATTTTTTGTCAGTTTGTCCTTCCTTTGCTTCCTAGCAAAGCAATTATTTGTTTTTTTTTTTTCGGCTTAAACTTAGTGGAAAGATAAAAATATCTAAGGCTTCTTTTGCTCGCGTATTCTCACGTGCGTATAATTGTTAGGTCTGTATAACATTGTTAGTCATAAGAATTCCTGCATTTTTTTACTTTTCTTTGTGTGTAGTGTAATGACTAAAAAGACATCTGAATAAATGTCTTATTATTATTATTAAATTTCAAATTTCACGAAAGCCAAGCCGCGGCCAAAAGCTGTCTGAGAATCAAACTCTAATGCCGGTCTTTAGGTTCGGATCTGAATTCAGTGTGTGCAGAAAGATCGTAATAAGAACCCGCAACCAAAGTTAAATTACGTTAATGAAAAAAAAATTACAGTCAAAAAAATTTGAATATAGCTAAATAGCTCACCTTCGTGATTACACAGTCATAACTGTAAATAAAACAGTCGAGTCAATGGAATCGTCGTGATCTTTGAGCGAGGCTTAAAGATATCCCTACCAAGTTACCTGATTCCATCTCCTAACAATAAATTTTAAAGATAATACAGTAAATAGTTTCTCATACAGTCAGAAGAATATATTAAAAAACCGACCAGGTTGCGCACGAAAGGTTCGGTACCAGTAAAGGGCTATACATTGGAAACGCTTGTGTTAGAGTTGGACAGTTATAAGAACCGATTATGACATGCTAGCGATAGCGTGATGTAGAGGCACTAGTAGCGCCATCTAGTTTCAAAAAGGAACTATTTATTGTTATAGTGGGAATTTCAACTCTCTGGCTATTACCGTTCTTGAGATACAGCCTGGAGACAGGCTTACATACCTGAAAGTCTTAATATGCGTTTTGACCGTTTCGGTATGGAAACATAAAAACCATTTTCTTTATCCAACAAAAAGCATACGAAAATCCGCACGAAACTCCCCAGATATATTTCAGAAGTTGTGCCACCATTAATTTCGAAATGTACAAACTCGCGATATGAAAAAGCACTTCTAAAGAAACAGTGCACAACAAAACTTTAGTGAACTGCATAGCTAATTACACCCAGCCTGCCGCGGCCTCTTTCGTGATCGCGTCGCTAATAATGAACCCAACTTAGCGCTATTATTTTGATAAATAACTTGCAAGGATTAAATGCATAATAGCCGACGATGATTTCTTGGTATGGTAGTGTGCTTGTTATTGTTGGCCACGATCGACGGTAATCCGCATTTTACATACAACTTCGCTTTCATGAAGCCAAAGTGACAATTTTCAGCAAAACGCAACAAATTGGAAATAAAACAAGTGATTCGAGTTTTGAATTACTTTACAAAAAAAACATCATTTTAATGAAATTCTTCACTTTTTTACTTTCTTTACCTACATTATTGTATAATGGGGGAAATTGAAAGAGAGCCAGTTGACGGAACTACGTCATTCGGTTGGAATATGTCAATTCCATATAAGTCGTGATCTGCCGGCTAAGTTTGACATAACCCGGCTAAATTACTCAAATCCACGATTTGTATCTCTTTCAACTTCTCTGATTATACAATACCGACTGCCCTGTAAATAAAAACGTACAAATTGACCTACAGTGTATTTTTTTAAACGGGCTTTCGCCCACCACACATTCCCACCACTGCATCTCCCGTGTCGCCAGGATCGACAGCGGTATCCAATCACGAAAACCCTTTGATGTCTCGGGACCCATAACGAAATTAATCAGAAGAATATAAGAGGAGTAGGAAGTATTCGAGACCTACCATTTTCCATCTTTAATGCAAAAGATGGACCCGTGCGAGTTTCTTACGCCGGTTCTCCTCGCCGGGATCCCGAACCGGCGGTAGGCACCGTAGTCTCGACGTTCAGAAAGTGTACTTTAAGTACTTAGTTTGGAATAATCAGATTTTGATTTTTATTTTACCACATTATAAAACTGATAAGCAGCTGTCCTTCACATTGTTATATAAAAGAAAATCACAAATTGACCTATCATCCTACAAAGCAATACATTGGTACAATGTAATGGTATTAAAAATCCACAAATAACGAATTGTAAAGCCCTCGTTAACGGCGTTCACTAGTGCCCACTCCTAGCGCTCAGTCAGCCGTGAACCGAGATATCGGTGAGGACTCTTTACTCTGGATACGTATATTAAATGAATTACATTTTGATACTGACGGTAACCCAGAAATGGGGTATACATTTTAACTGGAAATTTACTATGTGTAATATTGTGGGATATAAAATTAAAGGATAAACAATGTGTCTCTGGTTTACGTTACTCATTAAGTAGATAAGACATTTTAACTTAATTTTAAGTGATTCAACTTGCCACTTGCTACTAAATTTTGTGTTTACATGCAGTTAATAGCTTAAGTTTAGTTAAAATTTAGTTACCTACTCATATACTTAGTGCGTGTAAACCAGACAATCTACCACAAACCACAATAGACACCACGACAGTGACCCGACTAAGAGCCTTATTCACCGCGTACAGATAGTCTATCCACATTTTTATTTAAAATATGTTGTATGGATATTCTATCTAAAAAGTTGCGGATAGCCTAAAAGAACCTTTACAAGTAAGCGCTGAAATAGGCCCTTTGACGACCTCTGTGGCTCAGTTGGTAAGCGCGTTGGTAGCTTACGCCGGGGGTCGCGGGTTAGAATCCCGCCGACGGAGCAAAAAGTTTTCAATGTTCCTGGGTCTTGGATGTGTATTAAAAATATGTATTATATAATAAAAATCTTAAATATGTGTATAGTATAAAAGTATTAAATATATTTCCGTTGTCTGGTACCTGTAACACAAGTCCCTCCGGTACTTAGCACGGGGCCAGACTGACGTGGTGTAAAGCGTCCATAGATATTATTATATTATTATAGTAGAGCTTTCGAAATTGTTAAGTTTGACGTACTGTCCTGTTATATGCTTAGGGCTTAGAGATAGAGCCTTGTCGAAGTTTTTGAAGCCGTATCCGCGCCGATTGTTAATTTTGTTCGAAGGTGGCATACTCTTCGTTATAACTTTTCTGGTAGAACAGATATTTCATCACCACATGAGTTTTCGTACATTGTTTTACTGACGTGCACCTTAAAGTTTTTTTGTCCTAGCTGACCTAAACAATATATTGCCACTTATAAGAGGGTTTGGCCAAGATCTAAACGTTTTCGCTTCTTTTGTAGGACTGCAAACTAAAATGTGTGGAAATGACATATGGCGTAACGAACGCTTATGTCATTTCCATACTTTTTGTTTGGCGATTATACAAAGAACCTAAAACGTTTAGGTCCTGGCTTACCTCCCTGATTACCCGATTGAAATATGATCTCACGTTAAGCATAAGGGCAAATCACGGATAAGAACTAGTATGTTATCCGTATAATATAATAACTGTTAGCTAGATTTTTTTTTTTATAAAATGAAGGGCAAACGAGAAGACGGGTTACCTGATGGAAAGCAACTACCGCCGCCCATAGACACTCGCATCATCAGGATTGCATTTGCGTTGTCGGCCTTTTAAGAGAGAATACGCTCTCTTCTTGAAGGTTTGTAGGTAATATGAAAATTGCTAGATTTCGTGTAAGTAATATCAAAATAATATAACTAATTAACATTCGAAAACGATCAACAAGCATTAAAATTATTTGTCAAAATAATTAAGTTTTCACAAAATATTACAAACAAAATTAATTTGAAATATACCCGTAGGTATTTAAATCACTCCGGTGTTATTATATTTATTATTTAAATTTATTATTTTAATAAACGATGCATCAGTTAAGAACGTTTATTGTATGAAAAACGTTTTCCATTACTCGGTTATATTGACAGTATTCAAGCAGTAAATTAATTCGCGCCGGAATGAATCCGTCAATATAATCCAGCGGCAATTTATTACGGTTAATGGTAAATCACAATTTACTTCCATAACACCCCAGCTACACGATTCGTCTTGTGCAGAACTAGGGTTTTCTAATGACTAATAAAACGTTAACATTATAACTAATAACTGTCGTGCTACGTTAGAGACCATCCATAAACTAAGTTACACAAATTTCATGGTTTTTAGATTTCTCCCCCCGCCTTGTCACAGGAGTTCGAGATTAAATTTCAAAAATTTAAATGTGATGTCACACAATTCGTATTAATCAATCCACAAGTCATCACGAGATTCACGTAAATAATGATAAAAATTCTTAAATAAAGTATAAATTTTGTATTAAACACAAACAAAAATTCTTAAATTAAGTATAAATTTTGTATTAAACATATACAAGTATAAAATGTATCAGGTTAGGCACAATAGTTTTCGTGCACCACAGCAAGTAGGAACGTGTAGTAGGGGCATAAAGATCGGTCGGATTACGAGTCTTAAGCAATAAACTAAATTGTTTTATCGATTTCATTACGTCACCAGTTACAATGTAACGCTAGATTGTGAACGCGATTACAGTTGTTATGTCGTGACGTTTGAGTATTCAACAAATTAATTACCGAATAAATAGTAATTTAAAGATTTATAATAATATTTTATATTATCGGTAAACTCTAGAATTAACTATCACCAGCACTTTTTCCAGACCGCTACGACCTGCAAACCTTCAAAGAGAGCGTATTCCTTCTTAAAAGGCCGGCAACGCACCTGCAACCCTGATGTTGTGAGTGTCGGGTATGGGCGGCGGTAGTTGCTTTCCATCAAGTAACCCGTTTGCTCGTTTGCCCCCTTATTTTCGTAAAAAAAAATAGTTGTTGCAATATTTTAAATCTTTGACAATTAGTTGTATTTTTCGTTTCACCAAAACGATAAAACAACGAAAAAACTTTGACTTTGCGGTTAATAAACGCAACGGTCCCACTTGTAGTCAGTGCAATTGGAAATTATCGTAGAAATAATAAATATTTTTCTTGTTTAAAAGTAGCTTACGTCACTGTCTAATGTATAATGGGGGAAATTAAAAGAGAGCCAGTTAAAGGACCAACGTCATTTGGTCAGAAAATGTCAATTCCATATAAGACGCAATCTATCGGCTGAGTTTGACATAACACGACCAAATTACTTTTAAGCGAAAATACATGCCATGCTTCAGTATGAATGGGCCGGCTGGACCGGAGTGATACCACGGCCTTACAGAAAACTGACATGAAACGGCGTTGTGCTGTGTTTCGTTGCAGTGCAGCGTCGTGCAGCGAGTGAGTTTACCGGTTGCTCAACCTCCCTAATTCCGTATCCCTATTCCCATTCCCTCAAAAAGTCCGGTAACGCACTTGCGATACTTCAGATATCGCGAGTGTCCTGGCGACGTCAGTTGCTTTCCATCAGGTAACCCGTCTGCTCGCTTTCTACCCATATATCATAAAAAATAGACATGATTTACAACTGAAACTTACAAGTAGTGAGAAACAAATTTTTTCGAGCGTACTTTGTAGGAATCGTATACGTGGCGTGACTTACGTAAATTGGCAGGTGGCTGTAGTGAAATGAAGTCAAATTAGAGCGATAAATCGCAGTTCCTCGCCTTAACGTGGCCTTCGACGTGCTCGAACCGGCCGTTATAATATTATACTAGAGGTCGCCCTGTGGTCGAAATTTGAACATAAATATTTAAATCTAACGTTTAGACGAGCTTTAAAAAGTGTAATCTATTCTTAATTCAATCGGAGACTTATATTTGACATAAACGTCTCATTGCCGGGCCATTTGTGAAAAAAAAAAAACAGATTTCAACCATAAACAAAAGATTTATTAATTAAAAATATTTTATGCGCATTTACATCACGCGTCCTTCGTAAAAAGGGGTACAAAGATTTCCGCTCGCGTTTTAATATATAGATTATGTGGGCTACAGTTTTTACCAGACTACGGCGAAGTAAAAGGATGGTTACGATTTTGACCTATTTTTAACCGACTTCCAAAAACGAGGAGGTTATATGTTCGGCTGTAAATATATTTTTTTTTTGTTATATATAGCTATTATTCACTTTTGTACTTGCAATCACCTGCTAATTACGAGAATTCATAAAATCTCTTCAATACAATATTGAACAATACGAAACAATGGATAATTATATCAAACAATCCTGCATCGCGCTATCGAAGTTCCGGCGAACGGTGAACATATACAGAAGGACCGAAATGACGCCAACGGTGCTCCGGCCCTGGTCAAGCATGCTATCTCGCTCGGTCGGAAGATCTTCCTTTGCGGTGCCTACCCATCGCAACACTACCAAAAAGAAATTTATGGAGAGTATGATATCCCCAAAACAATTGATATAAGAATAACTTTTAAAAACTAAAACACGACTACTAATCTACGTTCTAAAAACTAAGAAACGACGACGAGGTGTTTTAAATTTAATCGTGATCGTATTCTCCTTTTTATTTCATTATAACTAATTAATTTGTTTATAATCCTTTAAACATGTCCATCACTTTATTTTCTTGTTTCTTACTTTGTATAACGTGTTTTAAAAGTCGAGTTTTAGTTTTCTAAGCGCCATATTACTATAAATAACAAAATTCTTGTTTACTTATTTATCGTGTCAAAAGTAACAAGGGACCATAACACGAGCTAGTAGAAAGGTTGTAAGTCCTGAGCAAGTAGAAAAAGGTCGTATCTTCGGTCTGAAACTAATTTATCATAATGTACAACCTATTCCCAATAATAGATCTTTCACAAGATAACCTCTATTATGTATTCATGAAAAGGTTACCTCGAATGTATCAACTATGTACATTGTACAGTCGCCGAAAAATTGAATGAAGCACAAATCGTCTTTATTTCTATGGTAATAGCATTCAAAGGAGGTATGGAGGTAGGGATGGCCGCGACTGCACGATAGATGATAAATTTGAAATGATATCGCTAGTAAATACAGAAACGCTTATTTGTAGCGATTTCACGTTATGACAGTCTATAGTAATTTAGTTCAGAACCTAAATATACGCCTAGTATATCACTAAAGGTCAAAAGATTTATTATCATCCAAATAGTAATACAAACTTAGTGTCTTGTTCGGGCAGTTGCTTAAAAATATCGTAACAAAGGTTATAACTTACAATTTTTCTATGTTTTTACAAATCTTATATAAAATCATTTAAAATTATTAGGGAAGTTGGCCCACCGGTAAGCTCACTCATTAAAAGAAACACAGCACAACGCCGTTTCACGCCAGTTTTCTGTGAGACCGTGGTATCACTCCGGTCGAGCCGCCCATTCGTGCCGAAGCATGACTCTCCCACGACAATGAGCATCCGTGTAACGTACTTGAGATCGGAAAATGTCTCACTGGTACACGCCTCCACCCGGGCTCGAACCTGCACCCTCTCGAGTGCGAACCAAAGGTTTCATCCACTAGGCCACGGACGCTCTAAGATTAAGGTTTTTTTCTTGTAGAAAATATGGTTGAATAATGGAACAAAATTTAGCATATTTTTTACTATTGTAGACCGAAAATAATATGACATAGTAAGTATTTTCTGTTGTAACTAGCGTACCCGACAAATGCTGTCCTGACGGTTCTAAACTGTACTCAAAACTCATACAAAAAATTATTGAAATTGATCCAGTCTTTGGGGAGGATTTCTGTAACAAATACACACAAACAAGAATTATATTATATATACGAGTTGTGCGCCGCGGTGCTACCTGCGTAAAAAGTACCCTAGTGTGCGAATAATTTTAGTGTAGCGTGCAATGGTCGCGACGCACACACGCCTAGGCCGTGACTATGGCCAGGTCATGCGGTGTGACTCGGGGCGAAGTATACGAAAGTTGTAATTCTCGCCCAATAGATGTCACTATCACCGTTCTAGATTATGCTAGCGCTGTGACGTAAGTTCACATACATATTATTTTTGGGAATAGTCATATAATTTTAAAGTGTAAATGAGATCCTTAAAATGTAGTGTATATAGTGAGGACAGACAAACCTGCAACTCTACCTTGAGTTTGAAGTAATAGCATTTGTCGATACTCGATAACTACGTGAATTTTTAGTATGACGATTTTAGTTCAGCCAATGACCGCTAGGAGCGCTGTAAAATTTTGCTATACCAGAAATTTACGTAGGACCTTTTAACTCATGGTAACGCTACACCTTTTACCCGCGGCTTGGCTCGCGTAGAATTTGATAATCGCGTAAAAATACACGATCTAAGCCTAGAAGCCTATGTTACTCTTAATTCTTTCATTTAAGTCAATGCGAAAATTAAAAAAATAAAAAGCATAATATGCGATTCGCATTAGTGCCTTCGTGACAGCCAATAAAACTTCGCCACGCTAAGCCTTGACCAATAACCGTTCTGTGAGTTTTCGGATCCGAGTTGAACGGAAATTGTGAATTACCCCACTGGGTACTCTAGGAAGGGGGTCTCGATTCTTGTGCCTTGAATATCGATTCGTCTACTCAATAGACAACGGACGCTCTTGTACAGACGTGATTGGCAGACAGACCTTCACATTTATTCATATTATCCGTATTATGTATACTGAGACTATACGTGTTAATATTATAAATGTTACGAAGCAGGATCTATCTGTTCTGAACTGATTTTGCTGAAATAATGATCGACATACTTTGAGTCCCAGGGAGGGATTAAGGAAAATTTTTCGACACGGTTTCCTCTCGATAAACGAATTTTGGCGCAATGATACTGCGCGTGTCACCTCTCTTATAATATAATTGTAATTCGAATTCGTATTAGGAAATAAAATATTTGATCCACTAGCAATAGTGTTCTGATTATACGTTCAGTTCGGCAGCGGATAATCGCCCTATTGCGTGTCGTGTACATAGGCTATATTTTTAGTGCAGCCTTAATCATATTTATTGGTTCTCTAATAAGCCCCTTGAGGGTCACATTCCGAGTGCTGTAGTGATGTGAAATACCGATACTTTGAAATAATAACGATAAGTAAATGAGTAGGGAAGATGCGTGTGAGACAAAATTTATTGAATGCAAATTATTATGATAGTGGGCTAGAAGATATACGGAATGACAAAAAATCTCTGAATTCTGTTGTGAAATCAATAAGATATTAGAGATTTTTAGTTTATATCCATCTCTTTCTCCTAAAAACTTTATTTAGTATGAACTGACGTCAAAATCAAAATCGCAACTGTCTTTCTATCTGACTACTTCAAATTCCTATAACTTTGATGTTTACAATGTTATCAAAAAACTAATTGGACTATATCGTTTTTCAATAACGATAGATTTATTTAAACAAAGTATAAAAAATCATGCATATACCCTATTACCTTTAAAAATAAGTAAAATAAGATGTACATTAAAATTTAATAAATTACCAAAATATCAAAGTAAACGTCAAGAGTTTAAATATGTAATATGTTAAAGTAAATGCTACATAAATCCTATCATTCCGTTTGTCCTAAGTCTATATTGAATAAGAATTAACTCGTTAATGAATAATTGTTTCGATTCTTTGATTTATTCTGATAAATTAAAATGCTGAAGTTTTTAATTAAATATAATAATAAAATTTAAAAGTACTTCTATTTCGTAAAATATTAATGGGTTGAAATAAGAAATGTTATTTTTGTACACTTGCAAGGCAAACAATTTTATGTTAAAACTAGCTTTTGCCCGCGACTTCGTACGCAGACAGGACGATTTTGACGAAGTTTTCTGTCGGCATTCAAGGGGA
>JAOTAV010021739.1:0-22802 GCA_026546445.1 Cyclargus thomasi
TTTTGTATATTGTATTCGTGTACTTGTGGTGTGGTGTAAAGTATGTCAAATAAATGTTTTATTATTATTATTATTAACAAAAGAATACATTTTATTCTAATTTATGATGACATACAACTGTTATGCTCTATATAACTATGATTTTATTATTGTTTTTATATAATTATAACGCCGTGTATAACACGGCTTTCAAAAATAAGTCTGTTATAACTGTTTAACTTTAACGGGACCCTTTCGGGACCGTCTGTCTGTCGGCGATGCTGAGCGTATCGATATTACTTGACTGCGTCCTCACGACCAAGCGATAGCGCGATGTAGAGGTACTGCGGCGCCATCTATGTTTCCTTGTCGTCAACACATTATATCAACATAATACAACGCTTAAGCTCACCGATACTGAAATTCAATTATACAGAGTGTAACAAAATTAATGATTATATTTAAGGCTGTGTATGTTTGACCTCATAATATCATAGAGTTCACTGTTAAATTAGCGCGCTTATAGCGAAAAAGAATTATTGTCCGTCGTCGAGTTTGTCCTGGATACGCTACAATAAACAATGTAGATTAAAAAAAAAAACCTAGTGCGCCGATGTGGCGACTGGCGACGATAATTGCTTTCCATCAGGTGACCAGTTTACACGGTTGCCTCTAACTTCATTAAAAAAAGTGTAAATGCGTGGCCAACACGCACTTGGCCGCGTCGGCTGCTCTTGAACTTCAGCGCCCCAGCAGCGGCGAGCGGCGGTACTGACTGCCGGTATATTTGGCACGCACACGCGTGTGACGTTGAGTGGCTGTCCGCACTGCGAATAGAATCCGCTTTTCCCTTTCCATTCCCTTACAGTCATGCAGATGAACCCCTGACACTGCGTAGAACGCATGAGAAACCATTCTTTATTCTTCCAAAGAGAGACGTCGTTGATTATTGGGATTTAAGAAACATTATTCTGATGGAATTTAATTCTGTTTATTCTATGACTACCTGTTGCTCGCAAATACGTCGGCGTGAAACTTCATGAACTATCCAGTTTTTACAACATTTTTGATTACTTCTCTATAGCCTTCCTCGATAAATGGATATCTAACACAAAAATAATGTTTTAATTCAGGCCAGTTCCTGAGATTAGAGCGTTAAAACAAACAAACAAATTCTGCAGATTTGGCTGTCCCAAGGGACATGGCACAGATTATTATTAAAAGGTTACCAAAACGGTTTTGGTGAGCACATGATGTGGTTGCGGTTGGCGCGCCGCCATCTTTGTCTCCAGTGCAATGTTACAGAATAAGAATTATATTAGCGATGTGGTCCGTGGCCCAAACAGAATCCGTGTCCTGTGTGTGCTGTATACTGTCACGCAACTGTCGTCCTCACCACAATTATAATAATCAATTATTGTCAACAACACATGTAATCACACCGGCCAATAACCTTTACCACCAATAACATCTCTTATACCTCCCATATTGGTCATCAGCTCCACTTTAAAAAGTGTTATATTTTGTTCCAACAGCATTTAGCTCATGATAAAGTTCGAGAGCGCAAAGCCATCCTTGATATTTTGGACTCATAAAATTACTTTCTGTTATTTCAGGAGTATAGAGCGCGGAGAATGCCGCAGGAGGTGATAACGGATAAGTCGCTGCAGCGGGAGCTCGCCGACTGCATCATCCGCATGGTGCCGCTCGACGACATCCGCATCCTGCTCGCCTGCGGGGCCAAGGTACCTGTCGCTGGACCAGAAATACCAGGACAAAGGAACCACGAGTCTAACATTACCAACCCCTAATTTCTTACAGTTAACGAGTTACGTCTAACTTCCTAAGACTTGTTAATTCGCCTCTATCTTATGAGCACAAATTCTTTTATATAAAATCTCGTGACATAATGTTAGAGATAGGTTGGTAGCTTCCTGCTTCGAAAGGACTTTAAATTTTTTTCTAACATCTATGTAACATTTATTCTGATCTCAAAATGTATAAAATCTATAATAATATTTATTTTTTATATCTCGTGATAAAAATGTAGTGTTGTTTAGACCTCTAACATTAACGTCCAAGGAAGTGGGCACGGGACACATTGTATAACTTGTAATGATCTTTACGAGAAAATTCGTAATGTCGAAACAGTAGCACTTAAAAGTCGCCTCCAAAACAGTATAATCAACAAAATGCGAGATCATAAATTCTCTTCTTCTTCTTCTCTCTTCTCCCTTATCTAGCAGCAGAAGTGTCGACGGTTCCACAAAGTCCCGTGTAGATCTCAGTATAAAACCGTACATGCGATAGGCTTTATTTATTACATAATCAATATGTTTATCCAAATGTAAGGAAGAATCCAATAGCAACCCCAAATCACGGACTAAATTTACTTTATTCAAAGGCACGTTGTTAATAGTATATATATAATTAAATTTTTTGTTTTTTTTAGTGAAAGAAATAGATTGACATTTAGGGAGATTGAGGAAAAGTTTATTACGGATGCAGTAATCGTGCAGTCTGCATAGGTCCAGCTGCAAAAGCTGACAATCCAGAATAGTTTTACATGATTTAAAAATTTTCATATCATCAGCGTACATTAAAAACTTAGAGTGCATGATACAATATTTTATGTCGTTTATAAATATTATAAAAAGAAGTGGGCCCAGTATAGACCCCTGGGGGACGCCTGAGGTTACTATGAAGGACTCTGAGGAGTAGCCATTTATTACAACTCTTTGCGTTCGATTAAAAATATAAGACATGAACCAACGCAATAAATTGCCACGAATTCCGTTGTACGCTAATTTTTCCAAAAGTAGCGAGTGATCTACCTTATCAAAAGCTTTTTTGAAATCAGTGTAAACAGTATCAACCTGAACGCGCATATCCATATCAGCAAACAATTGCCCAACGAAATTCATAAGGTTAGTGCATGTTGATCTTTTTTTAACAAAGCCATGTTGCTCGGGTAAGATGAGGTCGTGGATAAAAGGGTACACTGCATCATGAACGAGTCTTTCGAAGAGCTTGGATAGAGTAGATAAGATAGAAATAGGACGATAGTTCTCGATGTTGCTCTTATCACCATTCTTATAAATTGGAGTAATGAATGCCTGTTTCCAAACCGTTGGAAATACAGATTGTTGGAGGCACTTGTTAAATAGGATATATAGCGCAAATGATATTTTATTAGCGGTTTTGATAAAGAAAAAAGGCGGAATGCCGTCAGGGCCGGCACCTTTAGATGAGTCAAGTGATTTAAGGGCTTTTTGAATACATTTTTCTGTAATATGTATATTTGACATACATTGAGCAGACTCGGAAATTTTATTTGACGGCTGCCATCTAAGTGGGTCCAGAGTAGATTGTTCATATATAGAGCGGAAAAAAATGGAAAATAAATTGCATATGTCATTGGGGTTGTTAGATGAGACATTATTATAGTACATGTTATTCGGGAAATTAGACTTATTGTTCTTGTTAGAAATATAAGACCAAAAGAATTTAACATTTTTTGGTATACTTTCTTCTACCGACTTTATATACATACGAAAACACTTTATCATTTCGCTATGAATTAATTTGCGATATCCAGAGAAGTGTTCATAATCCTTGCGGTTTTTATATATTTTCCACTTTATCCACGCTCGTTCTTTGTTTTTATACATTCTAATTAAATTGGGAGAAAACCAAATAGGGAAACTTGATTTTTTTGTGCGAGTAAAAGGAACGTGCAATTTGATTAAACCAAACAGAGTTTCATAGAATGTACGAACGGCATCCTCTGCTGCTAGATGAGAAAGTAACGAGTGCCAGTCTAATAAGCCAAGATCTTTATTTATATTTTCATAATTAGCTTTGAAATATTTGTAAGAAGGTAGAGTTTGACGTTTAATGGAGATATACTCAGTCTGTAAATTAGCAATTACAGTGAAAGGGGGATGGTGGGGGACAACGTTGAGTAGCGGATTAATATTGTGTACTGCCTCACAATCGGCATTAGTTATGCATAGATCCAGTATTCGGTCCAGGTTATTTTTGCATGTATTATATTGAACACCATTTATCACAGACATGAAATTAACTAGCATTTGACTAGCTGAGCTAATGGAGGATGATGACAAAGAAGGAATTACATAGTTATTCTGGAATATCCAATCTATATCTGGTCGATTGAAGTCACCGGTAACAAATAAGGATTCAATTTGTGAGTCGTTAAGAATGAGGTCTTGTAGCATTTTAAAATATGTAAGATAAACTGAGTCGCTAGAGCGGGGTGGTATATATGCAGCACTTATAATGTTATGTGATCCAGTTTTTGAACCAGGGAGCTCTATAATAACCTGCTCGATTGCCGAATTATCGTAAGGCTTCGTTATTTTAATAGGCCGTAGTTCACGTCGAATCGCTACTAAGACGCCACCGCCATCAGCTTTTGAAGAAGCCATCCTATCTCGATCACATCGGAAAACCAAATAACGATCATCTGTAAAACTACTATCAAGTATATCAGATGTAAGCCAAGTTTCAGTGAGTATTATAACGTCATAGGAGTTAGCCAATACGTTCATATATAATGTATGTAACTTAGTGCGAAGGCCTCCGCAATTCTGATAATACATGACAATGTTATTTGAAGGCATTATAAAAATAAAAAATATGCATAAATATTGCCAGGAAACTACGACTAATTGACCTACAATAGAACTCTAACAAATAAATCAATTTTATGAGTTGTTTAACGTAATATAAAATAAAGTTGCCTAAGTTACATAATATTAAGCTAAGTTGAAAGTTATAATAGTGAAGCAAATTATCTAAACAAATAACTCTATAACAATGAAATTTGTAAGGATGAAAGACTAGTAAAAATAATAACAATACAAAGGGAAAGAATAGCGATACAGATGAAAACCCTGAGGTGCAATGACAAAATTTTATAATTACTCTATACATTAGACGTTGAAGCATGTGGAATTCGTTTTTCAGCGAGCTTATGTATGTCCTTATCAGATCGAACAGCAAATACCTGAGATCCATCGTGGTCACGAACAAGTACAGTTGAATTCTTAATCCATACATATTTATATCCAAGTTAAATTCTTCATATTTATATCCAAGTTGAATTCTTAATCCATACATTCAATGGCTTAGTTTAAAAATAAGTGATGATACTCTTCGTCAGGTGAACGAGCCGGTGACGCAGGGTCTGCGGCCCCTGCACTACGCGGTGTGGCAGCGGCACTTGGACGCCACGCGACTGCTGCTGGTGCGGGGCTGCGACCCCAGCGCCACCGACGACTGCGGCTATAGCGCGCTGCACCTGGCGGCCGAGCGCGGCTTCACCGAGCTCGTACGGCTGCTGCTGGCCAGCGGAGCCGCCGTCTCCTACCGCCCCGACACCGCCGACGACTTCCCCCGCACCACACACACCGACGAGCCGCTTAGACTCGCCATACGGAACAAGCATTATGTACGTACATTACCCTCAATTTGTGAGGATGGATGTACTATGGAAGTGGCTTTAGGTTAGATTAACACGACTTAGGGCTTGTTTCACCGCTTACAGACAGTCTATCCACAAGGTTATTTGACAGATGTTGTATGGAGAAACTGTCAAAAAAGTTGTGAACAGCCTAACGGAAACTTTATCAGTAAGCTGTGAAACAGGCCCCTAATATCGTAAACTCAATCATAATATTGCATAATCAATCTGATAACTACAAATTAATCAATTCGAACATGACAAAGTTTTGGCGGACATTCACACTAGGAACTAGGAAGTGAATTTCTGCAACAACAATAGACATCACTAGAATAATACACCATAATATTATACGAGTGTATGTTACTACACTACTTCGCATATTCGGGTCAACACGCTCAGTCGCCAATCGCTGACGTAGGCAACCGACGACTGGACTGCAGCCAACAACACTCCGTGTAGAGTTATTTTACCTTTGACCGTATCTTTACGCCGACGATATTAAGATATAATCTCTGAGAACTCGGAGGTAGAATGACTGTGAACACGCCATCCACGCCGGACGGGGCTGAGATCACTTCTATAGTGAAGCGGAGTGTCACCTGTGAGGCGGCGTGCGACTCACGTGCTCTATCCTCTATATTGACAAGCTTCGCAATTCGGTAAGTCCCGATCTCGATGCCAAGCCTGTCTAGATCGACTTGCGCGTTCGATGTAAGAAAGCCCAGATATTCTCAGGATATTAAGCTTGCACTTGCTGCAACTTATTACCTAACTTGCTCTGTCAAATGAGTTGTGGACAGTCTATATGGTGCACTTATCGGGAAGTGGTAAAATAGGCCCTAAGGCTTGTCTCAGTAATCTGATGTTAAATCGACTCTCCTAAATAAAACCTGGTATTCACAGGACGTGGCCCGGCTGCTGCTGGAACACGGTGCGGACCCCAACAAGCGCTACTTCTTCGGGTCGGAGATCAACCTGGTGTCGGAGCCGGAGTACCTGGAGCTGCTGCTGATGTTCGGCGCGCACCCCGACGCGCGCGACCGCGCCGGCCTCACGCCGCTCATGAAGGCCGCACGACAGAGACAGGTGGACGCCTCTCTCCGCTGCTCTTTTTATTAGATACTAGCTTTTCTCGGCTTTACTCGAAGAAAAGAAAAAGATTAAAAACAGATTTCCAAGATCAAAAGTAGCTTATGTTATTATCTATTCTTTCAACTCAAACTATGCTAAAAGTAAAAAAGGACAAAAAAACAAACACATTTTCCTGTCTTACTCTATTTATAAAGAGGAAAGATTTTTATTTTTGGCTATCAGACAATTGCGAGTTTGACTCACGCACAAAGGGCTCCGTAAGGGCAGGTAGTGTTTTAACTGACTTTGAATATCTAAGGATACTTTTTATTCCGTTTAAATGCTCCCGTTAAATCATTTGTTTCCCAAATCCCAATATTTTTATGCACAAATGATGAACGTTTGTCGCATATTTTATCATGAATTTAATAACATGTTTCAGGGCATGGAGTCTGTGCTGCTGCTGATCAGCTACGGCGCGGACGTCAACGCGATCACGGACGCCCGCAACGACTACAGAACTGTGATGCACTACGCAGTTTTAAGTGGTATGTTTGCCGTTGAGAACAAAGAAACAAAAAATACCGACAAAAATTATCTTTAAAAACAGAAGATGATTATTTAAGGGGGTCCTACAGGCGGAAATAAACATTCTGCGAAGGTCCTGCGGAAAGTTTGTTCTACAAACAATTTTCGCGTCGTACCATTTTCAATCTTACGCCATGAACTGATGGTGCAATTTAGTTTGCATCAAAGTCATTTTTGACAAACCGTTTGTCAAACATGACCATGATACAATACAATTTGCACCCTTAGTTCATAGCGGAAGATTGAAAATAGCTATACGGGATGGACACTATTTACAAAATAAAATCTAAGATGAGAGGGTGCAATTTGGATTGCATCAAGGTCGTGTTTGACAAACGGTTTGTCGGTGGCGTGATGTTTGTTCACGCCATCTGGAACCCTCTTAAGAGGCACCCTCAGTTCATGGCGTAAGATTGAAAATGGAACGACGCGAAAATTGTTTGACCAATACACTTTCCGCAGAGGTCACCTTTGCGTGATATTTGTTCCCGCAGTGTAGAACGCCCATTATTAAAAAACGCATTAGTTCATTTTAGGATACCCTGATTCTCAAGCATGTTTTCACTAGTGCTTCAGAAACCAGTGACCTCTCCGTTTTCAGACGATTTCAGAGAAAAATAAATAATTTTCCGATTCCGTTAACAACCTACCTACACGCATGATTAGATACGTATTCGATTCCATTTCTTAGAAGTATAACCGCACGATAAGTTTGGAATCTAAATCGAGCGGAGATTTCGAATTAGCTAGCACTGGTCGTAGATATATGCTTTCCGCGTGTCCGACGTGCATCCCTTTATGTGTTACGGCGTTCGCTTTTCGTCGCTGTCTAATTTAGAAAATTGTGAAGATTTATTGTGAAATTTCCCAGGCAACCCGGAAATGGTTAACCTGCTGATCAAGCAGGGCGCGCGCGTCAACTACCAGGGCCCCGGCGTCAACCGACCCAGCCCGCTCGACCTCGCCATACTCAAGGGCGACGTGGAAATGCTGAAACTGCTGCTTTCCGCCGGTAAGCTTAACTACAGATACTTCAACTCAGTTGTGCCGCGCGCCCCTATGTGTGCGTGTGCTTGTAAGTACACAACCTTCGTTCATGTAACAGTGACGCGGCTGGCGCCGTCCGAGTAAACAAAGCTTACCTACACATAGTGACTGAGTTGAACTAACTATACTATTCTCTTAATTCATTCCAATCTTGATATACCTAACTGAATTGAGTAAAATTTCTTGTTTGATCTTAAGATACTTTCGAATCGATTACCTTCTAGCACTATCGTTCACTGGTTTCAGGCGCGGACGTTAACGCATTTAGCTCGGTGATCGGCACGCCGCTGCACGTCGCCTGCTCCGACAGCATCACCAACAGACGGGAAATCGTCAGGGTAAGTCATCGTCTGCAGATAAACAGAGTGACTACAATACATCAAAGCAAGTTGAAGGCTTACTGTAAGGGCTTAGAATTTAGATAAAAGCCACCAAACATTACTAAAGTCTATTGACAAGACTTTATTAATGTATGCGTTTGTGATAATTAATTAACGAATCTTATGCTGAGAAGTTATAAAAGATATTATCTTGTAACCACTTCCACTGCCGGACGCGAGTACAATGCTAAAGCGTCGAGCACCAGCAGTGCTGGGAGTGCGAGTGTCAAGCTAAAACGCCGCTTTATACAAAAACCGGCCAATAGCTTGGACTCACGCACGAAGGGTTCCATACCAGTACAGAGTAAAAAAAATGGGTAAAATGCATTTTTAAAAGTTTTATATTGATAAAAAAATATATGAAAAAGTTTATAAAAGAAGAACATAAAATAAAATTGAGATGGTCGGAATCTACTCCCCAGCTCACTTCTCTGCCTATCAGAACCGAATCTAAATGGCGCATATAACAGGTGCTGCTGGAGAGCGGCGCGGAGCCGAACCTGAAGGTGTACAGCGCTGAGGACGGCGCGCAGCTGCGGCCGCCCCTCGCCGAGTACCTTGCCTCAGATCCCGCGCCACAAGCACATCTCGTTCGCGCCCTGCTTCGACACGGCGCCAGGGTGAGTCAACACAAGATATTTTAAGGTGAAACCAAGTAAATCCTTTAAAATCTTTATACTCCAATCATTTGGTGCTCTAATTGTAGGTGTACCCAGAAAGTTTTCCGGGAGTTTTGAAAATTGGTGATTTTTATAGATCTCGACGTGCTTTTTTTTTAATTTTTACTTTGCCACCTTGTATCTACCTCTCGCGCCACCATATTGGAAAAATGGCGGCCAAATATAGTTTTCCGAGAATAACTTCGTTCCAACTCATTTGACGAAAAAGTAGTCTACTAGCAAATTAAACAAGAGAACATTTCCTACAATTTATGTTATGGCCATTTTTTTGTAAAATCTACAACTGAAGCGTATACGCGTTTCAAAATCCCATCAAACACCAGGCGCCGAAATACGAGGTTGCAAAGTAAAAATTCAAAAAGAGCACGTCTAAATCTATTAAAATCACCAATATCTAAAACTCCCGGAAAACCTTCTGGTAAAGCTGTTAAAACTACCAAATGACCGAGCCATTAAACCCATTGTCAAAATCAGATTCAATACGTCACAAACCTCTAAAACGTTATTTCATATACATATTTTGAGAGTTGAGATTTAGAATTTAAGACATTTTACTTGTAGCCGAAATAACTATTATATTATTTCTCGTTGATACAGGTATTTATCGTTAAATCACAATCCCGCATCCAGCACGATTCTATATTTACCAATATTCCACGTGTACTGCAGGTGATAATGAAGACGCAGTTCCGCGACCCGGACGGGATCTTGAACCACCTGCATCACGTGACGTCTCCGGACACGCAGCACGTGTTCGCGCTGCTACTTGACGCCGCGGAGGCCTTCGACCTGTGCATGATCAAGCGCACCAGCTGCCTCACGCCGGCGCAGCGCCAGCAGCTCGTGCAGCGCGCGCGCACGCCGCTGTCGTTGCTGGCGCAGGCTCGGGTGCTGCTGCGCCGGCTGCTCGGCACCACCCTCGTCAAGGTCGCCCCGAACCTCGATATACCCTCCACCCTCCGAAGCTACTTGCTCTTCGAGTATAGTTAGACCCCTTTACCGGTGATTGAAACGTATGTTTTTTGGCTCATAGCCTTGTGTTGCCGTATATAAGGGCATTGAAGTAAATTTACTATTATAAGGTTTTAAACGGGTCTCCTCGTATCGATTTGATATCCTTGATGTTTTGTAGATTTTAACTCCTGCGAAGAGCGATTTATAATGTTAACCGTATTGTATGTTGCTGTGGCAGAGGCAGGGAAATTATTACTTATGTATTACTCGTATATAACTAAGCTAAGGTACCATTACGACGTGTGAGCTGCAGAACTTGAAATAAATTACTTTGTAGTAGAAGGATCAAAAGATATTTGGGATACGATTTAAATCATTGAGGTATATCAAAAGAAACGCTATTTCAAACATCGAACTTGTCACATTCGCTTAATTTCCATTTTTGAAATTGGATGTGATTGTTATTAGATTAACACCTCAGATGTAACACAGTTTTATGCCTACACTTAGATTTACCTCAATGATTTAAATATTCTTTTCTTTTATATTTCTACATGGCAAACTAATGACGAAGTATTAATAAGAATTCTCATCCAGCTTTCAAAGCTGCTGCTTCTGTTTGCGTTAGCGAATTTGAATTTGCAGTCTGTTGGAGTCGCGAACGCTGCAAGGTAGCTCTAGCAAGGTACCTTTTACAAAATGCAAAATATTATCATTAATATGCTATGGAAATATTATAATGGAGGCTGTACATTCTCGCCGAGACAGAGCGAGACCGCCCGAGTGCGAGAGTGTAATTGGTTGCACTCGCCTGTCAGCCAGAGAGCTCTCAGCGAGAATGTACACTGTACAGCCTCTATAAGATTTTCGTAAATGTAAGTCATACATTTATTTGACTTCATTGTTCTTGTAGTCTGATTGTAATATAAAAATGTGATATTTTGTGATATATTAGATTAAGTTATACACAAAAATGCCGAAAAAGTGTGAATCATATTGTATAGTCGGCTTTTGTTATGGCGGCTGTACACTATCTGTGGCGACACTGTCGTACGAGGTTGACGGGTGAGACGAGGCGAGTGCACCCATATACACTCTCGCACTCGGGCGGTCTCGCTGTGCCTCAGAGTGTACAACCGCCATTAATGGTGAATTTTATAAGGTATCCATTCGTTATCTCTCTGGAGAACATAAATCAATGGAATAGTTTCGAAAACTTGCAATGGAAATTCATATTACCTACACACATTTTATTATATAAATATAACAATGCCAATAATGTTTATATCATGATTTAATAAAATTATGGTTCATAATATCTTATTTCTCTCTTTTAAAATTATTAATTTTTGCATATTTAAGAACAGAGGATAAGCAAATAAATAAACCTACAGCATGGCAAAGAAGAGTCAGGCGCAATCTCGAAACAAATACAACTTGGCTATAAATTGAACCTAGAATAAAACCTTCCAAATTCAAAAATTCTGTAGATAGTATCACACAAGTAGGGGCGAAAAAAATTTTTATAATTTATCAGATCACGAGACCTAAACACGAGTATTTCAATGTAAGGTTTTGTAAAATGTAAATTGTTGTGCTTATTAAGATTTATAGGACAAAGTGTTGTTTGCCATAAATCAAATACAAATTTCTACGTATGTATAATTCGAAGTGTTATTTATAATTAAAATCAGACTGTCTCAGCGGACGGACACAATCAACTGTTTCTTAAATCTTATTATGTGGTATTTTCATATTTTTTTGTAATAATATCAATTATTAAAAAAAATAACACGTCATGTTTTACATAAAAAAACCTAAAAAAAAAGATCATAAGAATAAAGATCATAAACGCGTGATCAAGTATCAAAATCATGAAATGCAATTGCATCACAATAATGTTGCTTGCTAGGCTCAACTTACAAGCAGACTATAACTTTGACAAAGGAGTTCTGGCGGGATGTGCAAAGTGTCATTGTGTTTTTGTCCTTCTGCGCAAAATTTATGTTGTTTTGTTTTTTAATATGTTAAAATGGTAGAATATAAATCATTAAATATTTGTTGTCATGCGCAAGTGTAGACAAGTAATACAACTACAAAAAACGTGTTATTTAATACATCTATCCAAAAACTCCATTCGGAATATAAGTAGTAAGCTTTGACTCAAGTCTGTAATACCAGTCCTGTCACCAGCCTGTCGCACTCGCGTGTGACAATATTAAGCTGTAAGTACCCCTCGGGAGGGGCACATCACCAGGGCCTCAAAAGCGAGTTTTTTTTTATTTAAAAAAATATTTTTAATGTTTTCATATTTTTTATATTTGTCTTTTTTTAATATTAAAATAAATCTTTTTCCATTTATATCGAGGGGCAAATCAGTAGGACTTCACATGCTAGTTGTAACCCACGCGTGCGAGTTGTTGTACTTAAGAAAGAAGAAAGTGAATAAATAGTTGTATTCGTTTTGAGTTTCTATCGCTCAAATCCTTCATAATACGCATGTCAAAATCATGTCATGTAAAGTTACAGAAGTTGTATATTTTTTTTACGCCTGACATGGCAAAGTTACAGAAGTTAGTTATATTTAGTAACACGTGAAGTTGCGTTTTTTATTGAAATTGACTGACGAGATCCAAAAATGTACGTGTTTTCAGTGGCTGGATCGTGGACTATTTGTTCACGTCTTTAGTATGTTGAAACAAACTACGCCTAACCACACACTACATATTATTAGTACAAGTAATAATTACACGCAAACTTATTATAACTGCAATGCAAGCGAATTTATTATAAAGGGTCGTTTTCTTTCTTTTTTAATCTGATTGTCAAGCAGTTTTCGTCGTGGCCGCTAGATGGCGTATGGGTAGACAACTATCGTTGATACCAGCATTAATTCCCACTAAATCGGGGAAAAAATGTAAAACTTCATACATTTAAATGTAGATAAGAGCTTTTTTTCATTTTCTAAGAAATATATTAAAATTGTTATTATAATTATGTTTTAATTATTACTGATGAAAGCAATAGTCCCATTATAGTATTTAAAATGTCGTTCGCAACAAATGTCACAAATCTTTCATATTTTTGATTTCGCAACATTTTATCTACACTTGTGCACGATAACAAATAATAATTACTGGTTAGATAATATTCCAATATCAAACAATAAAAATTCTGATAATACAATTTAGGAAAAAAGAACGAAAATCCAGCATCTTTTTCTTTGATAATGGCTGACTTGGTGAGTTGCCAGTGTCAGAGTTTCTCGAGAAAGTTTCTCAGAGAGAAACGCGCTCGACCACAGATGTCAACGTCATAATTGTAGGTATTCAGCGTGGCGCGGTCGGAATTTGAACTTAATAATAACGTAGCATGATTGACATTAACTTTAGCAGATTTTTGGAGTAAGTCTTCTGTACTAGTACTATAATTTATTCTGTGGTAATACTTTTATCTTGACATTAAATAAACTTTAGATTTGAATAGTGTAACGCTATAATGATTGGAACAAGAAAATTGATTTCCCGCTTTTACTTGAAACTAGCTATGGCTATATAGCCGTAGCACCAAATAAAAAAAATACTTTTTGACATTTGACAGTGTCAAATTGAAAATTCATTTTGAAAATCTATCTCATTTTGTCTGTGGTTTTATCCGTTGGATGAGATTAATTTAAATCTTGCGATTTGAGAGTGCTACTGGGTCTTGCTAGAATTTTTACACGTCCTATTGTAGAAAATTTTGTTATTAAATATTTCCTTTTAATATTGAAAATATGTCGGACAAAACTCGGACATCCAGGCTGGCTTCCTACAAAAATGTTTGCCAAGGTGTAACGGTAAGTGAATTCGCGCATGGTATTCAATTTGTACTTGCTTTTGAGAAATCATTTGAAAGGTAATTCATAGCATAAACTGATGCAAAGTATGAGAAAGTGTGTTTAAGTTATCTATCTATGTATAGTCAGTACACACCGGCCCAAAGTTAAGCAAGATTAAAGTGTACCCTTAGGAAACAAAGGGTCATAAATAAAAGGTACTACTAAAAGGGTACACTTTGTTTCCAAATCTACTACGGGTAATCTTTGTTTTTTAGTTATTTGTTTTCTTAAACAGCTGTCGTCTAAACTTATATTTGTCGTCGTAGATTTGAAAATGTATAATAACGTTATAATTTTGCATCAAGTATGAAGTATCTTCATAATATTATGTCTTCGCACTTTAGGAGCTTCGCAGGAAGCGGGCAGAGCTCAGCGTGTCGCTGCGCAAGCAGGCTCGCGATGAGCAGCTACTCAAGCGCCGGGCCATGTCGCCCACCGAGGGGGAAGACATCACTCACGACACAGAGAAAGTCATGTCTCCGGAAGAGATTGTTACAGGTACACATTTGAACACAATTTGTTATTTGCAATGAATATTAAATAAAAGTTTCTAGTAATAAGAAAAGAAATCAAAAGTGTTAACCTAAAGTGGTATTGTGTCTAATTCAGGTACTAATATCTATAATAGACATGTCAAATGTAAATTATGTTTTATGTACTTATTGAACTTCATGTGCACAAACAGGTCTTAAATCTGAAGACATTGCCACAAAGATAGTGTGTGCACGAGCTGCCCGACGCATTCTGTCCAAGGAACAGAACCCTCCTATAGCCAAACTGGTAGACGCTGGAGTTATTAAGCCCCTTATCTCTGCCTTGGACCTATTCGAATGGTAAATATGCTCTAGCCTGTTGAACAAGAAAAACATATGTTGATATATTTCTATAAAATTAAGATTCTCTGTAACATTTCAAGTATTTTTGTTTTACCACAACCCCAAAGGGAAGAAAAGTTGCTAAGCAATGTCAGTTTTATATCTAATCATAATTTTTTATCCTAACTTGTCCTGGACATATTATAATTAAAAGATTTTTATTAATGAGATGTCTAAGGGCTAATAATGGTTACTTAATTTATATTCTAGCCAAGACGTCCAGTTTGAAGCGGCATGGGCCCTCACCAACATTGCGTCTGGCACACACGAGCAGACTCTAGCTGTCATGAATGTAAGTAGCAGCAGCATAGCTCCTTGCCATTAACAAATAATAACCTATTTCAGTTATATGCAGTTTTGTCAGCAGTCGGTAAGCTTAGCTGGATAACAATTTATAACTTAAAACACCTGCAGGCCGGCGCAGTGCCGAAGCTAGTGACACTGCTTGGCGCAGGCGGGGCGGTCGGTGAGCAAGCGGCGTGGGCGCTAGGCAATATCGCCGGTGACGGTGCGGCGGCCCGCGACACAGTGCTGCGGCATGGCGCGCTACCGGCGCTCTTGCCGCACCTCGCCCCCACCGCGCCCGCAACGCAGCTGCGCACCGCCGCATGGACATTCAGCAATCTGTGCAGGTTCAACATACATACTACTAGTTTGCCCACGGCAAATTAACCCACGGGAGCGAAAACCTGAATAAAAAGTATCCCCAACTTTAAGTCAACTAATTACCCTATCAGTATAGCAAATTTCATCCAAATTCGTTTTGCAGTATCGGCATGATTGACGCACAAGAATCAAAAGTAATTATATAATATTTTCTATATCTTATCTAGGCAATGACTAGCACCAGTTCAGGAACTATTTGAACTAATATTTTTTGCATGGGATTAGATAATGTGATGTGCACTACCTAGTGTCCAGTATGGGATATTATTAGATGTATTAATATTATTCAGGAACAAGAATCCCCTGGTGCAGTTCGATATGGTGGCGCCGGCCCTCCCCTACGTCAGCGAATTGCTTGAAGTTAAGGACGCCGATGTTTTAGGTGAGTTGAAGACTTACCTCTTACAAATAAAAATATTTATACACTTTAAACTATTCAATGTTCGCTGTCCTTTTCTGACATATTGAAAATGACAGATAAATCAGCCACCCTTGAATAGTTACATACTGTACAAATACTTTTTGTAGTGAAAGTGGGTTATCATAGAATTTTTTTCCGTGTCGTCTCAGGTGCTTAGTGATATTTCAACATACATAATTTATTCAGGGGCTCTTTCTAATGTATAAAATTGATGCCTCTTTTCATTGTAGTTTTATAATTTTAGAACCGGTTTACCTATCTGAATAAAATTTTTGTTTGGAGTCGTCATGCTCTATGATTTTGTCTATTCTGGTAGTCTCGACTTTCAAAATGTGTATCTTGATCTTGTTTTGAATAAAAACACTTTGATTTTGAAATGGTTAGACTTCATTTGGACTATTTAATTGATGGGTCCTGTCGTCAAATAGGTATTGTCTTGTTCAAATGATCCCGTGCCGGGCCCCCAGTGTAATATTATATTTGTACTGCTTAGTACTCAATGGTACCGGTTTTTTCAGTACTATCTAAGGTAATTCTTATTAATGTATGTACCAATTTGACATGTAGCGGACACTTGCTGGGCGCTGTCGTACCTGACGGACGGGCCGAACGAGCGCATCGAAGCGGTGCAGGCGACGCCGCAGCTGCTGGCGCGCCTCACGCAGCTGCTACGCCACAAGTCGCCCGCCGTACGGACGCCCGCACTCCGCGCGCTCGGCAACATGCTCACCGGGTCCGATGTACAGGTTAGGTTTTTTTTGATTAAAGGCCATTAACGCCGACGGGTTATCTGATTAAAAACAAGTGCCGTCGTCCATGGACACTTAAAACAACCGAAGATTTGAAAGTGCGTTGTCAGCATTTTATAAGGGATAGAGAATTAGGGCTACTAAAAAATAGGGAAATAGGGCAACTCTTTTTTTTTCAAATACATAAACAAGATCGCAACTTTTCCCCGCAGGCTTAGTGTTAGTAGACATACAAAAGTATAGACAAACTGTGCCACTTGATCAATTATCACAGAGTGACATAGGCATATTAATAATCTAGAAAATCGGCCAAGTGCGAGTTTGGCTCAAGACATATGAAGAATTTAGTATACAGGCAGCTGACTTATAATATGGGATATATTTCCACGCTGGCGTATTTACGGATAAATAGTATTTTGAATAACACTTTATTTTCAGACGGATCGCTGTATAGCGGAGGGTTGTATCGACGAACTGTCTGTGCTGCTGCGGTGCGGCAAGGCGGCGCTGATGAAGGAGGCGGCGTGGGCGGTGAGCAACATCCTCGCCGGCACCAAAGAGCAGATCCAGGCCGCCGTTGACAAGGGCATCCTCGTGCCGCTCATTGAGGTGCTCTCTACGGAGGATATCAAGTGAGTCGGATGTAATAATATGAAGAGTCGAGTGAAACAATCAGATAAGTAATATTTGAAAACATGAGTGAAAGAAGAGGACAAGTAGTATGTCGAAAACAGTTGATGTTTTATGTAAATAGAAACTAGGATCAGATCAGACATGAGGTCTTCAAATAATTTCCTGATCCTTACTGATGAATCACTAATTTTTGTCTTACAATTTTACAAATCGGAACATAATATATAAACCAACACTAAAATATCTAAATATAAAGATTTTCCTTTCTGGCACCTAATCATCACAACAAACTTATGCACTTCAATATAATTTTTTTGAAATTCTTATCAGCTTTGTGTAAAACACAAATCAGCATTTAAAAAAAAAAAACAAGAGTCTATTTTTTATACCCCAAATTGCTATGGGATACTTATGAATAATTTTATATGGAAAAGCAACACCTTCCTAACATAGTTATATTTGGCAGGTGCCAGAAGGAGGCGGCGTGGGCAATCACAAACCTGTGCCTGGGCGGGTCGGCGGCACAGCTGGACGCGCTGGTGGGTGCCGGCTTTCTCGAGCCCTACTGCCGCCTGCTCGCCGCACCCGACCAGCGCGCCGTCACCGTCGTGCTCGATGGCCTCTCCAACCTCTTGCAGGTACACATACATATACAAATATAATAACTAGCTGATAGCGTTAAACCAGGAGTATTTTATAGTGCCTGAAGTGTACTACACGAAGCAAGAGATCAGGCATCGGACCTACAGGCCCATTACACACGTGAATCATCTCACTTGTCTGTGACTCAGGTGCATTGTCCTAACTAAACTTGGAAATAACAATATGTTTCTAATGAACGAACAGGAATCAAACCCACATCCTGTCACAATCTATGCTTTATATCACGCGACCCCATGGTCTAGTGATGTAGACCACGATGAGTCTAGTACAGAAAAGAACCGCCTCCATAGGCCTTTTTCTATTCTAGCACATGTGACGCTTCCGGTAGCGCGGTTGGTAAGTAACGAATCCGGTGTTACGAACTTTGCGTATTCAGGATCGTTACATAGTCTGACCGCGCTAAAAGTCTTATAAGCCGCGTTTTCATCCGAACCAAGGCTAAAGATCAATGTTAAACCACTCTAACACAATAGTATATTAGATTTTTAGTTTATAATTTATTATAGTTTATAGTTTGTAATAGTTTTTAATAATATTAAAATTTGTATATTATTGTACCAATAAAAATTAATAAACTCTATCACATGGCAAACATAGAATTAGCAAGTGACTAAATCAACTTTAAAAAGACACATTTTGTTTGTAGGCGGCTGCCAAGTTCGGTCAAGTGGAGCCTCTGTGTATAAAGCTGGAAGAGATCGGCGCCCTGGACAGCATAGAACAGCTGCAAGAGCATGAGAATGAACAGGTAATGTGTCTAATACCGTCATTTAACTAATGTTTCTTACAAGGATGGTCCTTGAATGCTCAAACTTCTGTCATAGGTGGAAAAATGTGTCAGTGAATATTAATTTTCTTGTTAATTATAGTGACAATTCATGGCACCTGTTACACATGTTCCTAAATAACATTAATATCCACAATAATAACATATACACTACTAGCTGGAAAATGATTAAAAATAGATTATTTGACGGTAATAAAAAGTATCTTGCATTATTTAGCTTTACATTAGTTAGCTTTACGCCGTTTGTCCACTACCACTGGCAACCGATAACAAGATTAAATAAATGCTATGACAGATAAAATAAACGACATAAAATAAAAATAAAAATGCTTATTTCAGACCAAGGTCCATAATTTGTTGGTACATACAATTATTAATATTATTACTTTGATACACAATTAAGTTAGTACATGAAGTAAAAAATAAATACATAGACATAGACGAGAGAGCAATGTCACTAGAAAATGAAACCTTTTAGCCTACATCATAAAGTTGCATTTTATCGGTCCGAAACAATCTCGTTCTCAGTTCACAGTGGAGGTGGACAAACTGCCTAATGTCTCATATTATCAACATTCTTTACTCCAACTAGTCTTGATTAAATAACATACTAACATGCAAAGAAACTTTCACATTTATAAATATAATAGAAAAAGGGCTCTTATAGAATAATTAGAATATAGATATTAAAATGCTGCTTTGTTACTTCTAGATCTACAAGAAGTGCTTGGAAATTCTGGACACATACTTCGCAGAGGGTGGCGACGAGAACGCGCAGCCCCAGGAGAACGGCAACGAGTATCAGTTTGGGACCACCGCCACTGACAATTTTCAATTTTGAGACTGATGTATACAATATAGGTTCAATTTGTATGTTCCTCTAGATAGTAAGTTAGGATATAAAAACGCAAAGCACACTTTGAAATCGCGACTTTGTGCTGAGTGTTAGGGAATTAAATCTTCATACGATGTCACGTCGCATCTCGGATAGGTGACCAAAGCATTGAAGATGTTATGGGTATAATTTTAGGTGTCTTATCAAAAACCTTTTATATTTCAACACTATTTGATTGAGCTGGCCTCGCCGTGTTGAAGTTATACATTCGTTTTTATTTAGTTTATGCATTTGTATCATACTTTTCTTATTAATAAATCAACATTTTTTTTATACTTATTGTTTTATTTAGTATAAGTTGAAAACTATTCTACATAATATTATGTCCTTCACCTGAACTCCAAATTCTCATTATACCAAATTTCCGCAAAATCGATTCCCAAAAAGAAAGTACGGTTCCCGTGCGGTAAACGAGTTTTGATGCAATAGAGTTCCGGGCCTGACCAAGTCTTTGTAGGTACAGAATAAAAAACAATCTTGCTAATAGTTTTTTTAATGAAATTAGAGGACAACGAACAGATAGGTACACTTGTAATATCAAAAGAATTGCAAGCTCTGCCTTTTAAGAAGGAATAAGCCTAGGAAATTAGTTATAGGGAGTCCCTGATAAACTCCATTACTCAAAATTAACCCCCTTACTAATAAAACTTTTATAGTGTTATTTAAGGTAAGGTGTCGTAAGCTGCGATGGTGTGAGAGTCTGCGTGACAGACCGATAAACATAAGAACTATGGTCTAAAGTATAATGTAGCAAAGATGCAGATGATGGTTTTTAGAGCTGGAAGAGGTCTGGAGAGGGTCCCACGGGTCTACTTAGACGGACAAGAGGTAGAAAGGGTCGAGCAATTCAGACACCTAGGGCACATTTTAACCGAAGACCTTTCGAACAATGAGGACGTGGTGCGCAAAAGATGGGCTCTGGCTGTATGGTGCAATATGCTTGCACGGTAAATTGCACGATGTAGGGTTGAGGCAAAGCTGAAGCTACTTAGAGCATAGAGTCAATGTTTCTATATGTGTCAGCTTTGGTTCAACTGCCCCAAAGCCACAAGAAGCATCATCAGGGTGCAGTACAATAATGCATACCTTACCCTGATGCAACTGTCGAGGTATTGCAGTGCATCGGGCATTTTCGCCGACGCCGGCATTCCTGACTACTTCGCGATTATCGGAGCGCGCGTCGCAGCATTCTGGCCCGGCTTTTGATTGGATTTTCTCTAACCTTTAACTGTACCTAATGTTTACATTTCAGTTTTATGATTATTCATTATTTTATGGGTTTTTTGACTAAATTAAACGATTATTATTATTATTATTATTCAAGGTTCACTATTCTTTTCTGGCATATTGAAAACGTCACAAGACAGAAAAAACAGTGAACATTATATAGTTATGTGTATAAATATTTTTATTACTAAGGGGGTAAATAAATGTCAAAAATCAAGATGACAGGTTGCTTCAATGGGGCGTGAAGGAAAGGCAAATAAACTTTCTTATTAGTAACTAGTTGGTGCCCGCAACTTCGTTGCGAAAATTTTGTATATCACGCGGGAACCGTAAATTTTACCGGGTTAAAAAGTATCCTATATGTTGCCCAGACCTAATAACAATTAAACAAAAAGATTTATTCAAATCCTTCCAGTAGTTCCTGAGATTAGTGCATACAAACAAGTAAATAGACAACTTTTTTTATATCAATACTAGTTGACCCCGCAGACGTTGTCCTGCCGAGCTATTTCGTGAATATAAACCATTCTCAGATCCCCTTGAACACACACAAAAAATTTCATCAAAATCGGTCCAGTCGTTTAAGAGAAGTTAGTAGAAGTTAGTAGAGAGCAAGCGAGCAGACGGGTTACCTGATGATAAGCAACTACCGTCGCCCATGGACACGCGTAACATCCGAAGGGTCAAGTGCGTTGCTGCCCTTTATGAGGGATAAGGGATTTAGGGAAGTTGGGCCACTCACTCGCTGAATGAAACACAGCACAATGCCGCTTTACGACAGTTTTCTTTGAGGCCGTGGTATTACTCCGGTCGAGCCGGCCCATTAGTGCCGAAGCATGGCTCTCCCACAGCAATGAGAATTCGTATTAAGTACTAGAGATCGGAAAATGTCTCATTGGCACACGCCTCCACCAGGATTTCGGACCTACACCCTCTCGAGTGCGAACCAAAGGTTACGGGCTACAAAGTTAGTACCCACTAGGCTACGGACGCTCTAAAAAGTTTCTTACCCATTCTGATTGAACTAGTATACTAAATAATTTTGTAATAATTTATCTTGCGTGAAATTTTAAATCGGGTGAAAAAACAAATATTATAATCTTCTTATCCTCAACACGAAACCAGTACCTGATCCGCCCATGCCCAGCAGCAACGCGTTGGCCATCGGCTGTCGCATGATGCGGGAGATGCGGCACAAGTGACCCGCCGCATCTCTGAACAGCACCAGCGACAGAGGCGCCGTTGACGACAGGTTGTACTCGTTGAGGTAACCCCTTAGAACGTCGTCCAACTGGAAGAAAATTACTGTACATGTAAGACCCAAGGGAAGCTTGTATAGTTCCAAAAGAGTTAGTTATTTGAGCACCTTTATAATGTAAGTTAACAGTTATTATTGGTACATCGTGTTAACAAGTACGCGTAACTAGGTTCACTGCTACTCAGGAATATAATAAAATACACCATATGTTGGCAACCCTCAGGTTGACAGCTGACGTAGCTGTCATCGTGACGGATGACAAGTGACAGCAGCTGGGGGTATTTAACGGCGGTCGAAGACAACACGGGTGGCAGTCACCATCGCTACACTCTGACATTGGGAATTCATGAAGGAGCCATTTTTTAAAAGAAGAAGAAGAACACAACTGCCGCTTAGAATTCGCAATAGGAGTTTTGGCGGGGATTTCAGAGAGTGACGTTGTATTTTTTGTTAAATTTATGTTATTTACGTGTTTAATGTTTGATAATGGTAGAATATCGAATATTAAACATTCGTTTGTTATGCACAAGTGTGGACAAGTGATACAACTTCAAGGAA
>JAOTAV010021750.1:0-22802 GCA_026546445.1 Cyclargus thomasi
AATACGCATTTGTTGTAACATTTTGTAATAGCTCAAATACGAAGTAGGTAGCATTTTTACAAATATTATGTAATAAATTGTATAGTAAAATTGCATGACTGAGTTTCACATTTCTTAAAATGTGGTGCGTAAAAACTTCCCTACACAAATTTAGTAAATTTACTATGAAAAAGTGTATACGCCTATGTTAATAATGATCTTGCTTCCAGCCAATCAAAATCAAGCGTCGACCGGTGACGCGAGACGTTCTGATCTACATGTTCAACGTCGGCGTCCTGGTGGCTATAGTCTGGGACGGCCAGGTAGAATGGTATGAGGCTATGATCCTCGGGATCCTGTACATCTGCTACTTCGTGCTGATGTTCAACAGCGTTCGACTGTTCCGGCTCTTCGATAGATTGACTGCGAACATGTGCAATAAGAAAAGTAGTGAAAGTGAGTGATACATATGGAGAGTTTTAGTAATAATAATAATATAAGTGGAAGTAGCGGACAACTAACATTTTGCAGCCTAATATATACCAATTACTTTCCATAAATGTTGACAAATCTTGTAACTTGCCTATTTTATTATCTAGCCAGTGTATCTAGCTACACATTAAACGCACACTATATTTATTTCAAATGATTTTTCGGGTCCGAAAGCGTCCACCATTAACACAGAAATCCGGGAGTTTTTAAAATGTTACTTATCCGCTTTTTTCACTTATTTCTTTACGAGACGATTCACATCACGTCAGTCTGGTCTCGTGTTATGTACCCTAAGGAACTTGTGTTACGGGTACCAGAGAACGAAAATATTAATTTAATACTTTTATACTGTACACAATACACATCTTTAAGATTTTTATTATTACACACACATTATGTACCACACATTCAAGACCCAGGAATACTCAAAAACTTATTGCCGCGTCGGCGGGATTCGACCCCGCAACCCCCGGCTTAAGCTACTTATCAACTGAGCCGCAGAGGTTGTCGAATAGTTAAATCGTTTTATGTCGGTGCCAGCGGTCTTTCACCGTACTAGTCCTTGCGATAAGTGGAAAGTGTATTTGATAGAGGGCTAACGAACCATATTGCCAATCTTGAGCGAATGCATTATTAAACATAATAACAAACACACATGAAACTTTCATGTTTTAATTCTTGACAGTTGCGGTACCGGCAGATCTGAAAGAAGAAGGCATTAGCAATAAGGGATTCGACAACGATGAACCAGAAACGAACAATCACGAAAAAGTTACCGACTTAGGTAAATATCTCTTTAACTTAACCGACACTTCGTCGTTGAAATTCTAAAACCACGTAAGTCAAATTTAGCAACTTTTCAGGAGAGCGAAACAATTGATTGAATTTTGTATAGAATACCATACAAATAAGATTTTACAAATAAAAATTGTACAAGTTTTTGTTAGCTGACACGTGTTCCTGATTAACTTAAACTATACGTTTTCCGATTTTCTGCAAAACGGCATCAAAATGACTAAATAGCCAAAATGTGACTTACGTGGTGTTAGAACTTTAACGACGATAGGCTACTTTTGATCTTGGGAAAACTTTACTTTCTAAGTCTATGCAAAAATGAAAAAGCTAGGATTATATATATTTTGCATATATGAGAGAGAGTGCTCATTTGCTCAATACGATCTCAAGCGCTGATTGTAGTTGGAATTTCAAGCGTTCCCTGAGAACATGCATGAGTAAGGAAAGGATTATTTGCTAACAAATCGAAGCGAACTAACGAACCGGGATCCTGACAAAGAAATGTTAAGCTCAAATCAGTATAAAATTGTTCCGATGTCTCATAATTCATGCATTTTAGGGAATTAGAGATAAAAAGAATATGTAATGTTATTTCTGTCAGATGTAAGGATACCTTAATAAAGTCGAATTTTTATCAACTTTTTAAAAAATTGTGCTCCGGAAGCTGAAGTTTTTCCGCCGTAATTTATTAATTAGATTATTATCGATGTAACGTATAGTTTAAATGAAGCTAAATGTCTAGTGTCCAAAATCTGCTAATAGACAGGCGCTCTACTCAGAACTTCATCATTGAGAGCAAGTTCAGACTCAGTTTAAAAAACTGTTAACACCAGGTCAATATCGAGGTAACACTGACCGCCACTTGTATTGGCTGCCAGTAAAGGCTTAATGTAAACAATACTTTACTATACATTTATTTTGATATAATTTCATCAATTTTTTATAAATTTTGTGTGTTAATACTCTCAGGAAAGGTCATAGAAAACTTTAACTTCAAACGGTTTTCTGTTCGAAAATGAAATAACCCAGTGTAGTTGCGGGCGTCATCTAGCTAAGAATGTTAAATTAATAATAACCTCGCGTTGTCGAATCCAGCATAATAAAGTTGTTCAATGCCCTAACAGTTTTATTTAGGTAAAAGCAAAATCGAACGGTTCCATACAATTTGGCCGAAATGTAATTACTTTTCAATGATAAGCCTCATTCATACATTCAATTTGCTATCCCGATCGGGGGATGATCGAATGTCGAACAAAATCCCACTTTATTACTTTATACGCTGGTAAAACTAATGTACTGGAGTGTTAACTACACCCGCCGTCAAAAATATCGGGACGCTTTGGATATTTTTCGGATATATAAAGCGCTGTACTGACCATCCACTTTCCCATCCGACCTTCAAAAACGTCATCTACATAATATGTGTGTATAGGCTTACTCAAAGCATCAAATATTACGAAGCTACTATGAAGAGTCGAGACTTTGAACAACAAGTTAATTAACTAGTATTATTTAGGGACCGGTTTACATTCTGATTAATGCTTAGTGGAGTGTTTAGTACAAGTGTTAAATGTTAAGTGAATAGTAAGTATGGGATACTGTCAAGCGCAAGTATTGAGTAAAGACTGTTAAGCGACCATTTTTCTGACAAGTACCACTTTCCTGCGACACCTGCCGACTGATTTCGACACGTAATTTAACCGTCCTGTATACTATGATTTGGCGGGAAAATGTTTCAGGTGTTTGTTTCTGCGCTTTGGAAAGTAACACGAGTTAGCAACTTATTATTGAAGAAGTATTCTTTATAGAAGTCCTTTCTCTTATATTAAAAGTTAATCTCGGTGCATGTGCAGTGCAACATCGGTAGTATCCTCCACGGCCATTTCTTGAAGAAGTTGATCTTAACTTTCGTCATGTGTTGATATCTCAAGTTGTCATTTTGCTTGTGTACTAGCCCTTTCTTGTGCTATTTAATATGATTTTATGATTTGAGACTTCATATTCAACATCTTCCCATACAAAATTGACAGTGTAATAATTTTGTAACGCATCACGTCGTCTCTGAAAAAATATCATCATATTGCTGAATGCTTACGAGACCGTGAGTATAGTAGCATCTCGCATGTCAAAGATGACGTATCGGCACTTAACACTGTTTAACACGCACCAAAAGTGGCCTCATCGAAAATTCGTAAGATGTATGTAGTGTCGTTCTGGGTGGATATAGAAATTCTTCAATAAATCATTGAAGAATGGAGTTGAAAGATTTAATTTGAATCATTTATTTGCTAACATATTCCATTTATCAGTTTAGTTTTAACTGAATAATAGGATATGTTTTAATGTGATAAGCGGATTATACTTTTACACTTAATTAAATGTTATAATATAAATTATTGTAAATTTTATAAAACTGTACGCGATTTCCGTTTTAAATGTTCCCGGTTATTTTGCGTAATTAATTACTACATTTACATTATGTTGTCCTAATTAATTGTCCGCTAGTGTAAATAGTCAGTAAATTGCTTTAGATGTAATATATTTTTTAATTTAAACGATATTGGCATTGGAACAGCTTTTATTTTATTAATGGCTTTGTGTTCGTTTTATTTACACTAACATTTTCGCACATCACATATACGTCGAGGATGTAAAAACGTGTTTCATTTGCATAAGCTATGCTTTTTATTTACAGTTCGGCACCGAATTTTGAATTTTTATCATGTTTAATTATTTTCATCATCAAAATTAGAACATTCACGCTTGTTTATAGTTAATGTATACTGTTTATAGGTAATGTAATAACAAAAATTCTCTTTAACAAAACGCATGTATTAACCATTAGAAATCAATTACTTTAAAACCAGTCAGGCGAATTCGCAGAAAACTACTTGTATTTTCAGTTCACTTCGTACTAAATAGGGTGTCAACGAGGTAATTCAGATAAATTATGTTAAATGAAGGTGAACTCATAATATTAACGCAGCCATAAGTTTGGCAAACTTCCAAGTATTTGGCCTATTTAATAACAGATGTAGGGAATTAATGAGTACATGGTGACGACTATTCGGTTAATATAATCCATGTATACGCTGATTGATAATGAGATGATGATGACGATGAGATACTAACAAAGCCCGCAGGTGTTGAAACAGTTAATAACGTGTGATGTAAGATAGTTACTCTGCTACGTCAGATGACGCTCAGTTAAATCTCTGTCACGTAGATAGGCGCATTGTTACGAAAAAAGACGGTATTCTGTTATTTTTTTCGTTGAAAGATCTCTGCTTCGCCAAAAAAAACCACTACGTCGAAAGTATTCTGTTCCACCGAAAGATCTCTGCTACGCCAAAAGTACACTACTATGTCGAAAGTATTCTGTTCCACCAAAAGATCTCTGCTACGCCTGAAGTACACTACTATGTCGAAAGTATTCTGTTCCACCACAAGATCTCTGCTACGCCTGAAGTACACTACTATGTCGAAAGTATTCTGGTCCACTAAAAGATCTCTGCTACACCTGAAGTACACTACTATGTCGAAAGTATTCTGTTTCACCACAAGATCTTTGCTACGCCTGAAGTACACTACTATGTCGAAAGTATTCTGTTCTACCAAAAGATCTCTGCTACGCCTGAAGTACACTACTATGTCGAAAGTATTCTGTTCCACCAAAAGATCTCTGCCACGTCAAAAGATATCTACTACGCCGAAAGATCTCTGCTACGCCGAAAGATCGATCTCTGCTCCTTCAAAAGATTTCTGCTACGCTAATTCCACGTATCCAAAGCCCTGGGTAAAAACTAGTGAACCATAAACTGAAACTTGTGTCATTGCATAAAATTACAATGTATGCTCGTCTGTTTGAAATCCTCGTTGTCAACGTGGCACTTAAAATGTAGCACATTGCGTTTAGATTCTTACATTATTGACCACAATGTCACTGTGAGAATACGGCGCAGAATACGGCGTTAGTCGGATACGAATACATTACAGTATCCAATTTTATGTGAAGCTGCAAGTCAAAGGAACAGTAGTATCTCTAGAGCTCACACACACACACACGTTCGTTTTAGTACATATTTCTAACAAAAAATCCTTTTCTTTTAAAGTCAATAAAAATAGTAAATCTTACAAACTTCATCAAAATATATTCATCCACATGCGGGGACTAGCGCATAAACAAACACATAATATACAGGTCAGTCAGAGAACATCATCTTTTTGAAGTCGGTTAAAAATCGCTAAATATATAAAGGCTTCAAAATCTCATTGTGTATTCATTTGAAAATACATGTATTTCATAACTGATTGTGTGATGTGTCTGTATTTTGAATACAATAAAATAATGTAAAATCCATTTATAACAGCGATGTTTGGAACGTGGGCCTTATTCACCTTAGGCGTGACCAAAGGATCACGCGCTTATTATATTAACCTATTACTAGAGGCCGAACTGTGGTCGAAATTCGATCATGAAGATTTAAAACCATAGAGCTATAACAAATATAATCTATTCTTAATTCAGACACATACTTTAATTTGGCATTAACGTCTCGTTACTAGGCCATTGAATTTTATTAAAAAAAAACACATGACCATAAACAATATAAAATATCGTGTTACATGATTATCGTGTCACGTCAAAATATTGCAGTGTGCATAGCATTTTATTTATTAAAAGTATTTGAGAATAAAAGCATATTTCAAAATAATATTAGTATTCCATATCAACTATGACTGGGAGAAATATCACACTTTTATGTCTACGCGTCTTTCGTAAAAAGGGGTACAGCATTTTTTAGATAATAGAAAACTCGAGGCACAATTACATACAAATCGACTGCTTAAGCTAAGTTTGTTTAAAGTCTTATAAGCTAAGAAAACAAAGGCTAGAAAAATGTAGTCTGTATTCCTTTGTAAGTCAACTTATAACTTAAACCTGTCAATTAATCCTCCAAAACCTCATCCTCCCGTTCTTTCTTCCCGTTCCCTATTTCCTCATAAAAAAGTCCGGCATTGCACTTTCGACTCCTTGGATATACGAGTATCCTTGGACGACGGCAGCTGCTTTCCATCAGGTAACCTGGCTCGTTTGTCCCCCAACATTTCATAAAAAATATAGAACATACAGCCGAATATAGAAGCTCCTCGTTTTTGAAAGTCGATTAAAAATACTTCAACGTCTTTGAAATGAAGCAATCTTTCCTCTGCATAACAAGAGTCTAGACTTTTATGTGAGTGTTCGTATGAAGCGATGTATCGTCGATAGTGCTTGATGCTGTTGTCGTTTGTCGTTCCATTGTTTTTAAATATTTACATTTCAGCGCGCGACGCTCTCATGTGAGCTTGTGTTGAGCATTATTGTTTTGTCGATGTTCGATTTTTTCGTGTTCCAAAGGCTTCTCTATATTTCTCACTAGTTTGCGGCTTTGAGAATCTTTCGTTTAAATAATAAATATTATATAAATATAATATCAACGAAAAAAAATTACTTTCGGTGTAATGAATGGTTAAACAAATAAACTGATTCATTCGCAATATCAAGAGTATTTGACAAGAAAATATATTACTAATTCCATTTTTAGTCTGCCTTGATTCCAAATCAAACCAAATTGGTAAATCAGACTAAATTGAATTTGAATAACCAGATTCTAAACCCAGGCTTGTATTTACTTGTGTTTTAACCCCGAACCCCGACTAAACATGTTAGCTGTTTACATTGTAAATTGTACATTTTCGAAACCGAATTTAAAAATTCGACCCATTTTTATCCTTGCTTACTCCTATTTCTTTAAACCCGAATTTTGCGAAGTAAAAACTCTGTTTACTTTGTAACCGTATCATATTCTTGCTTATGAGCTAGCTTATTATTTTATTCCACGGTAACAGACTTCATTTGTTATAAAAACGTACTTACTAATCCAAAATCAAAAATAACTTGATATTTAGAATGCCTTTTAAAATTCCATTTTAAAAGGTCATTTTTTAAGGTTGGTGTGTACTTATTTCGGAATTGAAGGTATATTAAGTGGAAAAAGCGAATAGCTAAAATTTTTATAACCATCGACTTTATACAATTTTTTTTCCATAAAATTTTGTCAAATCTCGTAATTTACCTATTTCAATCTGTAGCTAGTGTTTCTAGCTATACATCAGCCACTTTTTTTAATTTCAAATATTTTTTGGATCCAAAAGCGTCTAATAATAATGCAAAAATCTGGGAGTTTTTAAAAATGTTACTGCTTCTTTCACTTATGTATTCAATTGTGTTATCAATAAGAGTTACTCAACTGATTATTCACTTAGTTATTTCGACTCCCTTTCTTCTTCTTTTTAAACGACTCAAAAAAGGAGGAGGGATTACGTATATAAAATTATGAATATTGGGTAGGTACGGAAATAGTTCAGGCTTAGCTCTATGATGGTTTTAATTAATGTTTTCTTTTTTTCCTTGGAAGTCGGTTTTAATTATGTTAATTCACTGTTACGTTATATTTCTGATACAGTCATAACACTAAATCGGTGTCGGAATCGTATCGGCTCGGTAATTTATTTGCATCATTTTCGGTGTAATACGTTCACCCTTATCACAGAGCGAGGCGTGGGGAGAATTGTAATGCTGAGGTTTCGTATGAATTTAGTATGTACCTCTACGAATTGTTCGATTTGAGGCGGTACGCATTGTACGATCATTGTTGTAAAGATGTTTCTGTTTATTTTATGATTTAAACTGCAAAAAATAAGAGTACAGTCGAACAGAAAAGTGTTGTACCTCAAAAATATGAGTTGTGACACTCTTCAGTTTCAAAATTGTTTAAATTTAATTTTTGTTTACTATTAAGTAGTTAAGCAATGCTTACTGGTAATTATCTTTATAGAATTAATATCTATATATTAATACGCGAGCGGAATACTTTTAACCCCTTTTAAGGAAAGACGCGTAGAATGAAATTTTTCCCAGTTATAGTTGATATGGAGGAACGTGGAATACCAATTTTATTTTACAACATGCTTTAATCTTGCATATTTTAAACAATTAAAACACTACGCACACTAAAACACGTAGACTACAATATTTTGACATGACACGATAATCATACACGAAATACTCTTTTGTTTATGGTTGAAGTCTGTGTTTTTTATGCCAAATTGAAGTCTGTGATTAAATTGAGGAGTATTTGTTGTCGAATTTCGACCACAAGGCGACCTCTAGTTTATATAATTGGTGGATAATAAGATAACTAGCGTCCTAGTCTTAATAATAAATGGACTTTATGTAGTAACAGAGTGTAGCTCATAGTTAATTATGCTCGTACCGGATTATCACGTACAATATTAATTAATTAACCAATCAGCCCATTGATAGCCCCAGGGTAATCAAGATTTAGTAATTACCGCGATATTGTAATGTGACGTCTTTGCCTGTGATGTATAGACTTGCGGTTGTATATATGCCAAAATACGCAGTAGCTGGTATCTGACTGTATTATATTATACTGAGGAGTAATATGTACTTAATTACAATAAACATTATTAAAAGTTTCAACATTGCATGAACGACATTCCGCGCGAGGATATAGCCAAAGCGAATGCTGTAGTTGAGAGATCGCTAATTCCGCTGTATAAATTTATCTTTATTATAAAAGAAGTAAATATTTAATTATAGTCAGAATACTTATATCATTTCTAGGTATCTTAGTAAGTAATAGTTTTAGTTGCAAAATATCTTATCGCGTCTTTAAATTAGACAGTGTAGATTTTCATATATTTTTTAATTTATGTCAAGGTCTAATGCTTGTGTCGTTGACTGTACAGATAACAGGGGCCGGTGGATAAAGTAATAAATGTTCCAAGTAACCTTTAATTATATTAAAATATTACATACGTAGTATAAGCATTCAAATATCAAATCAGGTTAATTGCAATTAGAGCTATACGATATATTTAATGGACAATTAACTTTTGATAATGGTAGTCAAGTAAATACATGTTTTTTACTTTGACTATTTAAAAAAATGTCATAATTCCACTAGCCCTTAAGTAAGCTTAAATACTTTAATTTTACTGTAAAATACCATTTAATAATAAATGTTTGGTTTAAATAGTTTTATTTTGTACTAAAAACGGTAAGAACCGCGAGACTTTTACCCAAAATAGGTATAATTTTAGAGATAGTTTTTGTTAAAAAAAATCTCAGTGGATATCTATTCTAGTATTTTCAAATGTATACGTCTATCATATTTCTTTTTGTGCTTTTGTACCTATATTAATTAACTACGCTTAAAATTTTTGACTTATCAGTTAATTTTTTTCGTAGACTAATAGGACATGAGATTGATTTAGAACCATGAATCCCGGCAGACAATGCCTGTCGGGTCCGCTAGTATTTATTTAACACCACTAGCTTAAACCCGCAGCTTGTACGCGTGAAATAGAAGGAAATCCCACAGGAGCGTTTTATTACAAGTATTATAAAGTACCTTACAATCTCAGTTGCGTTCGTACCTGTGTCATACAAAATTTCATCAAGATTTTTTAAATATCTATTTCTTCTTCACACCACGTTATTTTGGTCCCGTGGTACGTCCGTGTATGGTCCAGACAACGGAAATATATTTAATACTTTTAAACTATACACATATTTATGTTTTTTATATGAAACACATATTTAATACATATCCAAGACCCAGGAACATTGAAAAACTTTTGTTTCGTCGCTGGGATTCGAAACCGCGACCCCCGGCTTAAGCTTCCAACGCGCCTATCAACTAAGTCATAGAGGTAGTCGATTGACGGACAATCATGCAAAAAAATTAACTTCTACATTCATTATATTCGCTCTCCTAAAATGGTACTGTCATTGAAATCAATTAAATTATTATTTTTATTGTTGCAGGTAATGAACAACTCAAGTGGTATTTGTCTTCCTGTCGTGGGCTTAATCTGGTTTACATTTGAAAGTGAAGGAGAGCGGCCTTAAATGTCGCTTGTTACTACCGGCAAGTGGCCTTGCCGAAGGTAGTGCAGCCAAGGTTCGTGTAAGCGAATTTAAACTGTACTATCAGTTAATAAGATTGGAATTGCAATTGCAGACGCATTTTTTTTGCCATAGGCGATTCAATGCCAAGGTTATTTCATGTGAATTTTAACTATATTATAGGTTAGTAAGATTCACATTGCAACTTCAGTTGAGGTAGGAAATAGACTTAACATTTTCGAGTAGGGAATTGAACAACATCACGAATAAGATGTATACATTCTTTGTAGTTGTACGAGTCTTAGCATATTTAAATATTCTTGCTGTACATGCGAATTTAACGTTTCATAAAAATTAAAGCAATCGCTTAGACAACTCAATTGAGTTTAAGTTTTTTGTTGGTTTTGCTCTCTTTAGCTATATAAAATTTAGGTTTTCATATGTGCATGTTGGTATTCCAAAAATCAACCATGAAGATGTCCGCAAGAGCGGCTATTTGAAAAAGAATATTTGACTAACTTTTGGATTGTGGCTTACGTTTTTCAACAAAAAAATGTCGCTAACGAACACAAAACTTGTATCGGATAGAAAATTCGGACTGTGACGGCTGGAATACCTCAAGCCTCGTCACGCTGTGTACATATGCTCAGCCTGAAAATTCGCATACGGCACGAATGAATGTTATATGAGTTTTGCACCCTTTGGATCCGTATCGTCCACAATCTAAATAAAATGATTGAAGACAGAATGCTGCTTGTTACTTGCACTTTACAAACTGCACGTAACATACTAGCTGCTTATACAACTACATAATAACATACCAAGGTACAAGCCACAAGCGCACAGCCAAGAAAAGACAGCTACGGAACACGTTATAACTAATAATAATAACTAGAGGTCGCCCTGTGGTTGAAATTCGAACATAAAAAAATGTATTATTAAAAAAACTATAAAAATGCTCAATTCAATCACAGACATTAAATTTTATTTAAAATATTGTAGTATGCGTAGCGCTTTTAAGATAAAAGCATATTTTAAAAGAATATTGATATTCTACCCTCCTCCTCCATATCAACTATAACTGGGAAAAATTCCATGCTTTTGCAACTGCGCGTCTTTCGTAAAAATTGGTTCAAAGTTTACCGTTCGCGTATTTATATACATAATATAATAACAACTCCCAAACTAACTAGGCCTGTTAACCAGGAGTAATTTTATAGTGCCCAAATGTGTGTGCAGTACACAAGAGCACTCTCTCTTCCTTTACTCCTTAACCCAGTGACCGGCACGACTGGCGAGAGATCAGGGGCAGGACCGGCTTTTACATGCCCATCCGACGCATGGATCATTACTTGTCAGACATCAGGTGATCAGCCTGCATTGTCCTAACCATAGTTGGAAATATCATGTATCCAACGCGGGAATGGAACCCACGACCTCCGAGTTAAGAGCCAAGTCCGTGCCTCTAGACCACGGAGGCGTTACAGCTAATATACAGCGTATAGCTGTATCAGTGGTGACCGTATATCACGTGGCTGTTTGTTTCTGATACGCTGCGCCGTATACGAGCCCGGCCTCGTTAAATCCTTGCCGAGCGATCTTGAGGGCCCTCATACCCGTCTCAACTTTGAATCTGGTCGGGTGACCACGCCAGAGCCTTTTCATATTTTATGTTTTTTTTTAAGTACGTATGTATGTTCTATTAACATTATAAACGTAAAAGTTTGTTTGCTTTGTTAGCTGTGTCAGTAAAGTACAAAACTAAAGTTATTGTACATTTCAAAAAATATAGATGTTAAATAGTAAATTTGATAATCGATCTTTTAATAATAAAATTAATTATATTGAAGTAAAATGTTGTAATATTTGTTAGTTAAAAAAAATCATCAAAACTTCAGTAGTAAAAATATAATAAAATAATTAATAAATTGATAAAAAATAAAAATGTTTACAATTTATTTAAACTTTGAATTTACAATTTTTGTATTTACGATAAACTTAACATTTAATTATTGGCAAAGTTCACATTTTAGAAGGCTTGCTTAAGGAAGTTTTTTAGAATCAATTTATCAGACGGCAACATTTTCTGTATATATGATCCTAAGTCCTACTCTATGCAATACATAAACTGGAATGTCCGGATATTTATTTTGTAAACTTAGAAATAAAATGAAAAATACAAGAAAAAGACTTATAAATAGGGTGACCTAAATAAGCCTTTTAATTAAATGTAATTCCTTGTTAAAGTACGGACTGAAATGTCAAGGAAAATCTCCAAGTAACTTCAATGTCAAACAGACCGCTAACAAATACTGTGCCTGTCAAGATCTTCAACTTTCGTTAAAGAAAATGGATGCTTTCAAAGTTATTCTGCTTAATATTATTATATCTATTTAGCGTTAACCCGCAAGCTTTATTCACATGTTATTAGGGTATTTGGAATTTGGCTAACTTCTTTATAGAATCGCCAAACAAAATGTATTAAAATGACATAAGCATTCGTTACGCCTTATGTCATTTTCATACATTTTTGTTGAGAGAAGCGAAAACGTTTAGGTCTTGGCTAACCCCCTGTTTCCGCTTCGTTACTTCACCACTTCCTGAATAGTATCGAAAAGGCTATCCACAGCTTATTTCACAGATATCTCATACTTTATCTGTCGGATAAGTCGTGCATATGGCATACCTATACGGCACTTATCACGAAGTGGAGTAACGGTCACAAAACGGGACACAAGTTTTCCGCTTATTCCGGTTTTATGGTCACCGTTCCACACTGAGGTATCTAGTCAGGCTTAAATATTGAAAGCACGGGAGCCTTAAGCTGCATTTATATGACTACACGTTATGTTTCATCGCCAGTGTATACAAGACCTATTTTGGATTCATGTAGGATGAGATTACTCGGTCGTAATGCTTCTATGGGCTACGATTTCCTTTACATAACAGGGATTATTTAAGGCTAAGTTGTATAATAGTTACGTTATCATATTTGAAGCGGGGCTAACGGTTATATATGGGAGGAGAAAAATAGACCTCCGGTCTGATTTTCAGCCGACTTCTAAAAGGAAGGAGGCTTCTTTCTTCTTTGGGGCATTCGTCAAAAAATTGGCCAAGTGGAAGTTTGACTCGCGCACGAAGCGTTCCGTGCCAGAAAAAAAAATTAGAAAAATGTATTTTTTTTAAATTTAATCAGTTTAATCAGCTAGGAATTAATATTACCGAACGATTAGTGTAACCGATATTGCGGTGTAAACGTAAAGCAGTGGCGCTGCTGTACGTCTAAAGAAAATGGCAAGAAATACGTGAAAAGTAATTATAATAAATTAGCCTAAGGGTGTAGCCCAAGGAGATGAAAGCGACAAGCGAAACCACGAGCAAAAGCTGTTTTCACAAAGCTATTGAATGTTCCACGTGGGCATAATTTTATAGCCCTCGAATTTAAAATACGAAAGAATTAAAATGTAATTGTATCGTGAATTTCTGCGTTGCCTTTGTGCAGTTTTGTATAGCATAGTTTCGCTGGGAGTGACGCTGTAACTTTCTGGTGCATTCTGTTTGAAAAATTCGCTGCACATTAAAATTGTGTTAAAAAGTTTTAATTGAGATGGATCGCGTGGGATTCGCGAACTCCACAAAAGTACTCGTTTATCTATTTTTGGAATAATTTTATCGGGTGATAGAAGGTTTTTGATGAGGACTCATAACAAGTATCTACAGATATTAATACGCGAGCGTAAAACTTTGTACTCCTTTGTACGAAAGACGCATAAATAAATGTAAAAGCATAAAATTTCTCCCAGTTATAGTTGATATGGAGGAGATGCGCGGAATACTAATATTATAAAACTACGCACACTACAATATTTTAACATGATACGATAATCATACACGAATATTATATATAACAAATACTATTTTGTTTACGGTTCAAGTCAATGATTTTTTAAAATAAAATTGAATGCCCTGGTAACGAGACCTTTATGCCAAATTGACGTCGGTGATTGAATTTTGAGAATAGATATTTTTTTATAGCTCCTTTCGAATCGAAAAGTCGAATTTCGACCACAGGGCGACCTCTAGTCTTTATGAATACGTATGTATATGACTTTTCACGTTGTATCTCCGTGATGAACGTCTAAACTAATGAACCGATTTTAAATTACATTTGCGCATCGTGTGCAATTTGATCCCACTTGAAAGCCATGATAATCTTTTTACACGGAGAATTGTATTTGTTTATCTTTCCTTCACGCCCTAACGAAATTACTTGTCTATATATTTTATCACATAATTAAAAACTGCTTTGTTTGCTTAAATTATTTTGTTTTATATTAAACCACTTATTTATACGTATCATTATACCCTGTAAAATACTATCTTTCTTCTGTTCTATTAATAATGTTATATTAAACACGTGTGTGCACTACGTAGTCCAATAATTGTCTCTATTAATTTGTAGGTCACATATAAATGAGCCTAATTAGTGTCAACGAATAGGCTAGTCTGTGTGCAGGATATGTGTAATTACACAAAATTATTGAGGCCTGGTGCTGTGTGCATGTGTATGCTGAAAATTAGAGAGGCTGTGAACCAGTGGTCAAATTGGGTACCCTTACCTAGTTCCACAGTTACCTAGTCACAGTGCCGACAAATTGCCGTGAGCCTCCGCTTCGAAGGAGGCCGGGTCCTGGTCCAAGCAAACACTAAAAAGCGACGATATTTACGTGACAAAAGGGTCCCATCAAAACTTGCCACGGACGGCGTATCATATAGTTACGCCACTGCTGTAGTCTGAGTGCAGCATTTGTGTAATTGCCGAAAAATATTGCCTAACTGAACCCAATTATAGCTTTTTTTAATTAGTGGCCTATTATTGAGTTGAAGCACGAATGAATTAGTGTTAATTTGATTTTCAATTAGTGTAAGTATAAACCGTTGGCATAATTAAATATGACATGTTGTTCGTTTGTTACCACATTAACTGTGGTAGCAATTATCATATTTGTTAAACCACAAAATACAATATTGATTATAAATCAAACGCTAAAATAAAATATTTCATAATAGTTACGTTGCATTAGGTGTATTTCACGAAACCTTCGTATATAAAAAGTGTTGCTTTAAAAGACAGTATAACATTTCCTAGCATTTTAAGAGCGTGCGTGGCCTAATGGGTAAGACCTTTTGTTCGCACTCGAGAGGGTGCAGGTTCGAGCTCCGGTGGAGGCGTGTACCAATGAGATATTTTCCGATCTTGAGTACATGGATGCTCATTGCCTTTTGGCTACGCCAAAAGGCAATGAGCATCCATATAAGCTTGCATAGTTTTTAGCCTCACAGAAAACTGGCGTGAAACGGCGTTGTGCTGTGTTTCGTTCAGTGAGTGCGTTTTCCGGTGGCTCAACTTCCCTAATTCCTTATCCCTATTCCCACTCCCTCATCGAGGCCGGCAACGCATTTGCAACTCTTCGGATGTAACGAATGTCCATTGGCAACGGCAGTTGCTTTCCATCAGGTAACCCGCCTGCTCGCTTACGCTTCGCCTCCTAAAAATTATAAGAAAGGAATAATTTGGCCACTTGGTTTGGACCGTTGTATACACTTATTCTGCGCAGCCGGTGTGGGCGAAATTATTCGAACAGTATTTGTGTCCTTGTTAACTTCTCAGACACTAGACAATGCCCGCAACTCCGTTGCACCCAAATTAGTTTATTTCGGAAGAATCGTATACTTTTCTTATGTCTTTCCTCGAGACTCAAAGTACTTTCATACGAAATATCAGTAAAATCGGTTCAGCGGTTTCGGCGTGAAGAAGTGACAGACAGACATACTTTCGCATTTATAATATTAAGTATGATGGAGGTCGACTAGAGATATAATTCGCCACTTATCTCCTAGCAATCACACAGTCCCGAAGGTAATGCACAAACTTCACTCACTAAACCCCAGCTGTAAAGTAAATGAACTCCAGAAGCGATTAGTTGATAAACGCCCGTACAGTTCGACCTTAACACAAGGTGATAAAGTTCAAAATACGCAACTACTATACTAAATAAGGGTTAATTTGCGAGTTCAACAAGTTACAAGTCCCTTGTTTGTGGAGGCTGTTGTTGACTCTCACAACTTTATGGGTTCCTGGTATTTTTTATTAATTCTTGAAATGTATGTGCTGTAATCGTATCTTACGAGGGTCATCAAGACATTTTAATTTTTTACGATTTTATAATACCTAAACTGCTAACCGCAAAACACGTACAAAATATAGTCACGTCACAAAATAAAAATGAGCTTATATAACACAGATTCAAAGCCTCCATACTCGGTTTCACGTACAATATGCTACTTAGGAATTTGCATTTTACCGCACAATACAGTAACTAAGTTTCCTTTGAAGTTCGGTCTCGTAAGTTACACTCAAGTATCGTGAGTTGTATCTTACTCAATTAGTTATATTACGAGTCATTAATTTCCCTAACTTTGTTAGATTGAATCCTTTTGAAGTTGTGTTCAATTAGCTTATGAATTTCCATAAATAGCTTAAAACTCAACACGTATATCGTGCGACAAGTCTTGTTATCAACGTACATTACGACGTATATAATGTGACAAGTCTATTAAAATGATCCCAAGTCCCAACCGATTCCAAAATGGAGTCAACCATAATTTGATTTGTAAGACCTCGTAGCGGCGTAGCGCTCGTAGCAGGTGGCGTAGTAACACGTAGCGATTATTGCTACGCACCGCCCCGCTTTGTTCGTGTCAAAATACGGCAGACAGAACGTACTGGTTTGAGAAGGCCGCCTGTCTTTTAAAAATGTTACTGAGGCCCCAGTGGCAAGAGTTTGAAGCAATAGTTTTTATTTATTTATTTAAAACTTTATGCACATAAATAAAGTACAAAGGTGAGCTTAATGCCATGTGGCATTATCTTCCAGTCAACCTTTGGGCGTTACAGGAGCAAAATTGAATAGGTGCTAATCAAGTTATACGACAGACAATAAAAAATAACAATTCCTAAAAGAAACAATCTAATATAATATATTTATAATAAACTATACCTATAAAACAAATCTCATACACAAAATATTATATATCAAAAAGAAAATAAATACATATATAAACTACATATATAAAAATAGTTTTGTCGATGTTCGATAGCGACTATATAAATTTTTAGTATGGCAAAATTTTACAGCGCCTCCAGCGGTCACTTGGGGAACTAAAATTGCCATACTAAAAGAAAAGAATACGTAGTCGATATCGAGTATCGACAAATATAATTGCTTTAAACTCACGGTACAGCTACAGATTAGTGGCGTGAGTGGCAAGAATTCACGGCACAATTCGTGGGCCTACAAATTTAACGTGCGTGAACCCTGCGAAAACCTTCCACATTCTCGTTCACGTTTGTTAACGATGCTTAGCAATTTACTGTTGACATGTAGTTCCATAGAAGAGTGGAAATTCTTTAATCTCATTACACGGGCTAATCATGATCGTTGAGGGAAGGGCGCAATTTCACTCTCCGTTTGATGTGAGCCCTCATTAGACTCGTTCTTTCATTTTTACGGACCGGAAAATTAGCCGTTGCTTAGATGTTTCTACTTTCCGGCATGTTTTGTACAATACCTCTGGCCTTTGTGAATTTCTTGAGAATACGAACTATTTTCAACACCTCAAAATTCTTAGTAAAAAAGATCGAGTTTTATAGGGTAACAATTGTGATTATTATATTTTATTTTATGAGAAAATAAATATATTGATGTTGCAAAGTTTTATTCTTTTAACTTTACAGTCTTCTTCTTCTTCTTTCATAATGGCTGACTTGGTGAGTTGCCAGTGTCAGAGTTTCTCGAGACTTTGCTCTATGTATAATGAAGGTCAAGTGGAGAAATAAGTGTGCGGTTATTAAAATTCTATATTAATAAAAAAAAACAGTTGATTAATGTAAAACAAACACGTTTACAGTCTAAACATTTATGATACCCTTTCAGTTATAACAAATGACGTATTTTTTCCTCAAATGCTTTTTAATTAAAGACATAAGTGAAAAGAGCAGAAAACTAATTTTAAAAACTGCTGGATATATGCGTAAATGGACGTTCAGGAACGAAAAAAATATTTGAATTTGATATAATGTTGATTTAATGTATTGCTAGATAGACAAGCTAGATAATGAAATCGTTAAATTATAAGATTTATTAAAAACTAGTTGATGCCCGCAACTTGGTTGCGCGAAAATTTGTAACAACGGGACCCGTACATTTTTCCGGGATAAAAAAATTTATTTGAATCCGTTCGGTAGTTCCTGAGGTTAGCGCGTACAAACAGACAAACAGACCACTTTTTTGTCGATTTGCATTCTCTTGCTGTTCCTAAGCCCCCACATTGATTATTTTGTAAAAATATTTATTGTACAGACAAGCCAATCGTAATGTTGCATATGAATAGGTTTATAGGAAAAAATGAGCAAGCACTCGATGGTTTTAAATTCTAATTATGTCAAAGTTCCCATAAGTGCTAAAATGCGCAGACAAAATAAAAGAGAATAATAATTATGGTATATTCAAAAATATCAGGTACCAGCCCAGCTATCTGCGGAAAAACGCAACCTACTTACCGTGAGAGCCGCCCCGTCGTTAGCGCTTCTCATTTTAACATTCACTTGGAAATTTCAGAAATATTTAAATTTCGCCTTGATGGTTGTTACACTAATACATTTTCTTGATATTTCAATTAAGTTTGTTGTATGTTTGATTCACTTATGATGCTCCAATAATTTAGTGAATTATGTTGACACAACGGAAAATGGCAAGGCCGCTAATGCACTTAAAATTTTTCTAAAGTTGCGAGTGTTCATGTGTTTGTCGCCTATTATATAAAAAAATAGACCCTGGAATACAATTCCGTGCATTCTATTCAAGTAATACACGATCTCAGGATTGGAATATTATAAAGTTGTCGTAAACATAACAAAGCTTGGATTTCTATTTATTATTATTATCCACTATTTTTAAGGATGCATATTCTTGCATAACATTTGTATTAAATCCCCTACAAACATATCGAAGTCCTTAATAAAAAGGAATAAATGTAAATAAAAAATAACTAGAGTTATTTTCATTTTTTAAATCACTATTCTTAGACAAACATATTGTTGTGTATGCTATATTCCGGTAAACTTCCGTGAACTAAATCCGTTATTCCGAATTTAGCAGTCGCTCGAAGTGATCTGCGAAATAAATGGAAGTTGTCACGGTGCTGATTCTGATTTATGACTGTATGACGCGGACGGACGGATGGACATAATTAAAGAAACTTGCGCATATATACTCGTATGGCGACATCATAGTAACTGTACTTTCAAAGTTCATAAGTAGGACCTTGGTAATTTTGTTGGGTTATGAAGGCTTCGCTTCATGCAGGCAAAAAAGCAGCACATTACTTGCAATATGTATTTGGATGTCTCTTTTATACAAAAGTCTCTTTTATGAATGAAAAATTTAAATATTTTTATGAGTTCGATTGAAACCGACGGACGTTGTCCGGCCGGTCTTCAAAACTGTGGCTAAGTACTTCGCCGCACACTCAGTGGAATAATACTATGAACGCCGCTGAGCATAAGTCCATACTAAATATAATATTATTGATGCTAAAGTGTTTGTTGTTTCAACAAGAGAGACATGCAATTATGCTGTCTCTTAATTTAAATCAACATGATGTTGGATTATTTAATAGTTTACTAACAAACCCTTCGTCCGACGCTGCAAAACAATTATACATGGCAGTGAGTCATTACTATAAGTAGATAATGTTATTTTTTGTCATAAGCTATAAATAATGTATAACTTACAGGACCGACATGTACTTTTATAAAGGTCCATTATATAAAATTGATTAAAAAAAAAGTGTTTGTTTAGTTAACCGCTTATCTTTCCTTCACTCCTTGAGGAGACAACAATTAAATTTGATGCTTGGTTAGTTTAGAGGATGGAGAAAGGATGTAGGGTAAGATAATTGGACTTGTAAAACATGTTCACAAACTATTTGTATTTAAAACAACTTTCGGCATAAGCTAGTAATTTATGTGGACACAGGAACACAATTCAGTATTATTTACTAGTTGATGCCCGCAACTTCGTTCGTCGCGAAAATTTGTATATCACGGGAACCGTACATTTTCCCGGGATAAAAAGTATCATAGGATACTTTTTATATAGATGTTGCCTACACTTTAATTAGGAGCTATTAAATAAAAAAAGATTTATTTAAATTCGCTCAGTAGTTCCAAAGATTATCGCGTACAAACAAATAACTTTTTTGTCGATTTGTGTTCTATTACTGTTCCTAGGCCCACATTAATTAGTTTGTAAAAATATTACAGACACGCCACTCTTACTATTTTATTATATGTATAGATTATTCTAGTAGCACTAGATCTGGATTGGAATTACATGTCTCGAATGCGTCTGATGCGCTAAGATCACGTCTCAGTTCGTCTCATCGATAACTACGAGATTAATAATTTAATTGATTACATTACAGCTTAACACATGTTCTATACAAGCTTAATTACGTATTGTTACTAAAATTCGCATACTAAATTAATTTTCATGTATGAAATCTAGCTAGATTATGAACCTAACTAAGGACGCTTTATGCTAACCTAGCCGACAGATTTCGACTTACATAGAATTGACATATTCCGACCAAGTGACGTAGACTGACTAGAAATCAATTTCCTCGATGGCACAATATCATACACGGTGTCTGCGCATCTAGCTACAAGTAATTGCGAAAATTCACAGACTGTGTTCATTTCGATATCAGCATAAATAATATTATTTTGATGAAATATGCCCCATTAAAATGCCAAGCTTTAAAGATCGAAACGGCTTTTAGATGCAAATAAACAATGTGAATCGACAATAAATATTCGCAGTAGCGCGTCCGTCGTCCGTCACTGGTAATGTAGGGCTATTGTCGAGGAGTCCGATTCTCGTGCATCGAATCTCACTTAGAGAAATAACTGCCCCGGCTTTACGGAAAATTAGCGCGAGAAAATGCTATGTTACATCCAATCAGTTAAACGGGATGTAAAATTAACTCCCTTCTCCCTAGTTCCTTGGCGTTCTAGTGTCGCGGGCATTCGCTGATACGGTCATCTGTCTCCTCGTGTGGACCCTGAGTTCCTAAAAACTCCTAATACTAATAATATAAATTTTAAAGTGTGCCTGTCCCTCTCTACGTCTGTTTCTCTTTCGTCTCTTTACGCCTAAACCGCTAAACTGATTTTGCTGAAATTTTGTATGGAATATTACCAGTGACATTCGATGCAAGAAAATAAAGTTCCCGATCACAAACAAATTACGCAGATACAATTCACTGGGAACCATTGGGTAGTCCATTTGTATATTTTTCGTAACGATCGACATTAACTGCCTATTATACTGCAATTTATAAGGTTACTTGCAGATTTAATACAGGCTGTAACAAAACGAAGCTATAATAGATTAGGATATTTCCTTTGTATAGAGCTCACGCTGAAAGTAGCAGCGCTGATAGGATATTTTTTTTACCTTTGATGGGCATTAGGCAAATACATTGACGCTAGGGGGTTGTAAATGCCAATCGAAAAAAAAATACGCTTTATAAGGCCGGCAACGCACCTGATGCTTACTGCCTACTGATGTTTCGAGTGTCTATGGGCGGTGGTAGTTGCTTTCCATCATGTAATCCGTTTGCTCGTTTGCCCCTTTATTTTATAAAAAAATACACACAACACACCCTGTAGTATTATCACTTTCAGTTGTTAATACAGGGTGTACTTGTCCTTTATAATCAGTATAAAAATCCGTACCGGGGGGATTTCCAATTTTATTAATCCTAATTTAAGTGTAACATTGCCCGTGTGAAACGATTTCTTTGTGATTTTTTCTGACAATTTTTCACACTTTTAGCTGGGAATTTCTTAGTAATAAAAACATTTCCGTGCCATAACAGTTAACACGTCATATCAAACGGGCTATTAAATGTCCGATGTAAAAAACTTGCTCCGTTGGCTCTGAAAATAACAGGTACGTCTGAGCCCGAATATGTTGAAGGAAATTTGCCACCGAGTTATTTCCGCTTAGAAAATACGGGAAATGAAGTGGGAACGGCACTGAACGGGATATTTCGCTTCAGATTAAACTTTAAGATTAATGGACATTCATTTGAATACTTTTGACTGTTTGGGTTCCGTTTTAATGTATTTTGGGTTTGCTGTGTAGTGTTCAGAAGGGCTACGTGACATACAATATTAAATCCATGCTATTATCAATGCAAAAAAGTTTGTTGGTCTGTTTGCCCTTTCCCGCTAAAACGAAGCAACCAATAGACTTGATTTTAGACATAGACTTTGTTAAGCTACTTTTTCATGCAAACAAATGCTTGTTTATATAAATACTAGCTTTTGCCCGCGACTTCGTACGCGGACAGGACGATTTTGACGAAGTTTTCTGTCGGCATTCAAGGGGACGTGAGAATTGCTTAGATTCACAAACCAAGATGG
>JAOTAV010021761.1:0-22798 GCA_026546445.1 Cyclargus thomasi
CTAAAAGATGGAAAATAACAATAATATGTCTTAAAGCTAATGTAACAAACAATAATTGTTTTTAGTTACATAAATAACATGTTACATATATTACAATGAATTGTAACTTGTTTATTAGCTGGGATGTTATTGTAAAGGCGTAAACATTGACCCTTAAAATATTTACTTACTTTACTAAGTCTCATCACTGGTAAATCTAGCTTGTTCTTATTTCTAGTGTTTCTACAGTGGAAATTATTTTTAAATTTAAATTTACTTAGATTTTTTTAACATACATTACATTGTCCAAAATGTATTGAGAAGCAACAGCTAGAATACCTATCTCTTTAAATTTATACCTATCTCTGAGAGAATCAAAAGGTTTAATTTTGTATATAAAACATATAGCTCGCTTCTGCAGTACGAATACTGTACTGATGTCGGCAGCGTTTTTCCATAAATGCCATTCTACTATGAAAATAACTAAAATATACTAATCGTGCCGAGTCCTCGTCAGAAATTTCTCTGATCTTTCTGACTGCATATGCTGCAGAACTAAGCCTACTTCCAAGATTAGCTATATAAGGACCCCATTGTAATTTAATATCTAGTGTAATATCTAAGAACACACCTTTATTAACCACACCACATATTATTAAGTCACGCATGAATTTGGTGTCTACCAAATTCATGCGTGACTTAATAATATACCAAAAACTAGCTGCTATATTCTACTATTTGTACTAAAATCTACTAAATGTGGTCACATTGTTAAAGGCTTGTCAGGCCATGTCATAATCGTTGCCCAAAAATCTGCCTCACTGTGGCCCGGCATGCTCCTTCAAGGTGTGCAAGCATCCGTCTCCATACAATTTGTACGGAGGCGGATTTTTCCGCTGAGGCCCGGCACGCTGCGGCCCGGCATAGTTTGCTTACACCTTGAAATGGCTAGGTTGATCTTAATTGAAGGCTTACATGGTATTAGCATATTCCGACCAAATGACGTAGGTCCGTCGACTGGCTCTGTTTCAATTTCACAAATGGTGCATAAAATCCCCTTTTTTATTTTGAATTTCCTGATTCGATAGTTTCCACGAAAAAAACAGCGCTTATCAATTTTATAGTTACTCGTTTCTTTCTAAATATATGTAAGGTATTTATTTACCCTCCATTTATTGGCTGTATTCAAATAACTTTACAGGTTTAATAAGTACGAAATGAAATTACACGATACATGGAATCACGGCTTATTAGCTGTTGACATAACACAATTACAAGTTCCAGGAATTTCTGAGTCCCCAAAATACTTTAGATGATGGGGATTTCAATATAAATTTTACGCATGAACTTAGCAAAGTGGAAATGGGACCAATTAATATACACAAGACGCTCTGATTTATACTAAATTGACTCAGGAAATAATTCATACAAGAATTTTGTTTAATTTCTATATAAATAACTTTCACACCGGTTTCGGTGACGGTGGCCGGTTTCAGGAACTAGGCCTGTTACGCAGGAGTAATATTATAGCCCCTGTTTGTGGGTAGTACACAAGAGAACTCTCTCTTGTTTTACTCTCATGACTGTGTGTTGTGCAGTGAGATGGATTAGCGCCACGACTGGCTAGAGATAAGCCGCAGAACCAACTTTTATCCGATGCCGGCGCGCCCTAAGCGCGAGCCACAGCCCAAAAACAAAATGTTAGGTCTCTAAGTTAAGAAATGACGAACTTTTGTAAAAAAATTCACAGAAACTTTAACCCCCTTTTCACCCCCGTAGGGGTATAATTTCTAAAAATGCTTAAACACGTATTCATTCATTTTGAATCAGTAGCTCAGAAATAAAATTTCATGTCTTTAACTTAAGAAATGACGAACTGTAATACAAACTTTCAACCCCTATTTCACCATCTTAGGGGTAAAATTTTCCAACTCAGTTACTTTTTACCCTGAAAAATATTCCCGTTTCCCGGTATTAATTAATATTTTATAATACAACAGACAACACACTTCACCAAGAAATAAAAGTTAGACTGTAATAACGAGTATCATAAATATATCCATGTAAAATATATTAAGACGCAGTTAACTGTCCACTAATAACTAAAGAGGTAGCCTGAGATGTGCAACGCGAATAGTTATTGAATAGAGACATAAATTCATATATTTTAGTATTTTATGCATACAAAATAAAAATAGGTTAGGTGCTAAGGTTTTTAAATAACTTTTGTGCATCCGAGACCCTACGATAGCATTTTCGATCAAATTATATGAAGTTGGCATGAGCCGATTGTCAATTACATTTTTTGATTTCAGATTCTATGAAGCTATATTCTATGAAATCTATAGATAATGAAGACGTGTTGGCTAGTAACTCTGACGAGGAAGATCTTTTGACCTAGCGAAGTGGTATGCTCGGTCAGATCGGCAGCCACTTCAGAGAAAAGTCCCAACAAACAGAGAAACCTTAATGAAACACACTTTTTCATGCACTATTTCCACTATATTCACTTCAATTTTACAAATTTATAACAAATACACGACCGGTTTCGACAAAGTCATCATCAGCCCCCCTAGACAAGTGTCAAATGAGTATCGTGTACGATAATCGCTTGGCATGTTTTTGTATGGGATTGACATAGACGAACGAAAAGTACGAGTTCGAATATGTCAATCCCATACAAAATAAGCGAAGCGATTATCGTAAACGTTAATCGCTTACCACTTGTCTAGGGGGGCAGGGGTAGTACAACACCTGATGATGAATTTGAACATGAATTTCCACCATGAACCAACAGTACAATCAATTACATACACAGAGTGAAAGACCCCAAAAAAATGTGAATATGTTTTTATTAAAATTCTTATTAAAATTGAAAATGTGTTCGTATTTTAGTTTATGCACATAGAAAAAAAGCGGTCGAATATAATACGACAAACAGACACACCGACTATATTATATTTTCAAGTATTTTAATATAAAACTGGAGAAACGTTAGAAGTGACCCCTCTGTTCGTCAGTTGTTTGTTTGTCGGAAGTTTATTAGATGCATTCAGTGAAACGAGATTGAGTTTCTCCCGGATCCGGATCTGGACCCGACTTTAATGTTAATAAAGCCAACTTAGACTTAATCTGCTCCAAGATTTCGGAACATTTAGTCGAGTACACCGACTTTGTTGGAGTACTTAGTGACTTAGTTGAAGCATCAGTATCATTTGAACCCATACTGATATTGCCTACGGGTTTCCTTACCATGATGATAATAAATGATATAGTGAAAATAATGTATAATAATAAAGAATATTATAAATGTGGAAAACTGTCTGTCTGTTTGTTTGTTACCTTTTCACCCCCAAACCGAGAAACTGATATTGCTGAAATTTATTATGGATATACTTTGAGTCAAGGGGAAGGGTATAGGAAACTTTTCATCTCGGAAAAATGTACGGTTCCAGCGCGATCGAGGACTTTTTGCGCAACGGAGATGCGTTTGTTTGGATGCTCACATCAGTCACACACAAAAAAACAAAACGGAATTTTATGATATTTGGTATATTGAAGTATAATAGCCAACGGGGATATTATAAATTCTAAAAAATAAAATTATATTAAAAATAAAATCTTTATAATTTGGAAGTCGGTACCAGCTATGTAATCTAAGAAATTGAAAAACCTGGTACCGACTTCAAAGTTATAAAGACTGATTACGGTTAATGTTGAGGCTTAGGCCAATCCTTACAAGGCACTAACAGACAAAAATAGAATTATTTATTACTTTTCAGTTCATCTAAATTTTTTTGCTGTGGAAGTCGGTTTTTATTTTTTGATTAAAATTAATTGTTTTTACTGCTCTTATAAAGCCTTTTCAATACTGCATTTGTTTCCTTCACCAATCCACAAACTCCATACGACATTTTGAACAGTATACTTAACTCAACTTAATAAACAGGAAACCCATAAACACAAACATACAACGAAGGTGAAATACTCGAAGTTCCGTCATAAAATGATGTAAAATAATCGCCGTGCACCGAGCATTCCTAAGGTCTTTTAGTTACACGCGGTCTGTGGAGCGGTGTAGCCGCCTACGCCGTAGCTCGTAGCACCGCTACGCCGTAGCGTTCTCGTAGAACCTCTACGCTCTGGCCGAAATAGTGATTTAATTATGTTCCGTGTTAATTAAATTATGTTACAAAGTGTACGTGCGCTGAAATTGCATTTACAACATGTTAAAGGTGAGTTGTATTTTTGTTGGTCCGGAAATTTTTACTAACGTAAATATTTCAAATCGTTAAAATGTCAACAAATTCTGAAGTTAACATTTGTTGTTTTCGCTTACAATTTTGTACTTATTTTGATATGATTTACGTATACTTAAAGAATTACGAACTTTTAAAACTGTACCTTGTTAAATAACCTACAGTTTTTAGTATTATTGTATTATGTCGAAGCTAAATGTAGCGACAATTATAAATACAATTCATGGAAGCTATTAATAATAGAAGTTAATTTATCAGTTTCGATAAATAAACTCTACTTTCCGCCAAACTATTGGAATACCATTTTCAATGGCTGGTTTTAATCAAACGTCTATATTAAGGCTATTTAATTAGAGAACGGCTGAATAAGTTGATCTTGAATTAGAAATGTTTTTTCGTGTAACTTTAAATCGTAAACAAAAATTAGCTGATTTCAGTCTTGAAATATTGTGGATATTTAGTAATGCTTCCAATAAGAGAGAATTGATATAAAGTCCACCAGGCATCTAACCAGTGTACATTCAGAAAAGGGTGAATATATAATACAGATCGTAGATCTAAAATGAAAATATACTTTATTTTGCACAATCAAGTACATGGAAACATTAAAAATAATAATAATATTTAAGCAAGAAAGTACACAAAGGCGGTCTTATTACTAAGCAGCAATTATTAAATTTAATGTATATATGTATGTATGTATGTATGTATGTATGTATGTATGTACGGATTTCGAAGTCGAAACTGTGAGGTTCCAAAAAATTTTTCCGCCCAGTTAGGTCGAGTAGGGTATAAAAATGAAGGGCTTTAAACAGCCATTCTAGAAATATACGTAACTTGATGTTTAAATTGCAATATGGTTCATGTCGTCAGGGTTTCTGATTGAAAATTGATGAATATATTTCCTTAAGCAATGCGACTACCTTCGCTCATGGAAACCTTTTAACAATGGAATCGTTTCAAGTGCTTTACCCGTCTTTTTGAAATTAGGCCCATTCGTGCCGAAGCATGGATCTTCCACGTTTAAGAAAACATTTTCTTCATTCTCTATGACATTATATGAAACTCTGCGCGGTTTTTTGAGTGTCAGTTTCAAGGAATAATGCTCACCTTAACATAATTACTTTATTAATTATAGTTTTACTTTTTGTTTTATTCAAAACTTCATAAAAAGACGTCATGAAAATCACTGTAAATCATTTTAAGTGGCTACAAACGGACAGAGTAACGAGAATTTTGAATGTAAATGTATCTTTTATTCATAAAAATATTTTTTACTTTGAAACGGACTTATCTTGTATTGAAATTAAAATTAAAATTTTTATTTACCGGGCTACATCACAAAAAAAAATATATCTATAAAAAAAAGACTAATATATGTATATTGTGTTTATAAAGAATATAAATTCATTGTAATGAAAAATCAATTTAGGGGCTATTAGCAGCTAGAAGCTACAAGGTTGTTAAGTTGTTGCAATGAAGAAATATATTTTATTAAATTCTAAAATATTAAAATCAATATTACCTTACTGTTACTATTTATTACTACAGTCAATCGTTGTAGTATAACATATTATTCAATTTTTTTTTTAGGATTAATTTGAAAAAAAAACTCAGTTAGTACACCGATAACACAGGTCAACAAAAAAAAAATTAAAAAATTGAGTCTGCTATTTAGTGCATATTTTCTGATTATATAAATCGAAAAGTAAACAGGAACTCCATTAATAATAAATAAAGTTTGCTTTTCTACTTTATATAATGAAAACTAAATATATGGTGTTTTGGCAATTTTTTTTAAAGAGCTGTTGAATTTATGATACAAGAAAGGGGCGTGGGGGGACGGTGGGGGGTGAAGCGGGAGGCGGCTGAGTATCACGGCAGTTTGCGCGTCACAGAATAAAGTATGTGCGCGTGCGCGTTCTAAAGGAATAACGAATTTTATGTGTCGCGAAACCTAAAAATGCCATCGAAAAAGTCTAAAATCGACGTGGATTCTTCTTTCTATGTTTGTGGCGAATTTATTAAAGTAAGAGCAAAAAAAATTTAGTTTATCATCAAATATGACACTTTGTAAAGCCTTTTAAGCTTTTTGTGCTATTTAATTGTTAATCCACGTAAACGTCGCGCTGGCAAAAGTGCCATGAAGATCCAGTATGCAAATCTACCATCAACGTCTGCTCCAGTACCTCACAGTGAAACACTCCCAGTCCCTTCTAGTCCAAAGATGAAGACACAAGAGAAGCTACCGCTATCACATCTAGTAATAGCGAAGGCAGCGAGTTCGTGATCGTGTCACAGTCTGTTGAACCACATCTCATCAATTCAAAAAGAAAGTTCTGCGTTTTACACAAGAAAGACCAAAAGTATCATTTTTAAAGCTCTCTTTGCATTTTTTTTTGTGTTCATTTATGCCGCCTTGTATAGTTAAAATTACTACAAATAGTATATACCTAATAATTCATAACTTGTTTGTTTTTTAAATACGATTGAAATTGAAAAATAAGACTATTCCATATAATTTGAAATTTCCTTGTGGCATCTACGAAAGCAAACTTTATTAGATAAATGTATTTCTTATTTTCTTAGTTAAGCATAGGTATTCAAAATCTGAGGTACAGAACCCAGACTCAAAATTCATGTTGACCTGTGTAATTCATTTTTATATAAAAATGTTTTTATGAATGGAAAACCAAAATAATGCATTAATAACATTATTGCACTTGTTTCATTCAACGGAAAATTATTAAATAAATAATAAAGCACACAATTTAAGTAGCATAACGGTTGAGTATAAGTTTGCAAGTAACCACAGAAGCACTAAACAATTTCTAGACTCGTAATTAAAATAGTAAAAGTGTAAAAACATAATTGAGCATATCATCAGGTTACGACAACTATAAACAATGCACACCTCTTACACAGTCGAGTAACTCGTTTAATAAGCGATGTATACACTTTTTGCACGGATAGTTCCCAGCTCGGCCAATGGTTCGGAAAATCAATTTAACTGCTTTATTGATTTAAAGTTATGAGGGACACGCTCTGTAGGCTGTATTGTTACTTTTTTGACCGGTATTGACTGATGAAGATGTTATATCGGAATATGGATACCTTGTCAAATTATTATTATTGTGTTTGTTAGTCCTTGTAATGTTGGTTTATGTATGCTAAACCTTTCATTGCGCATAATATCAAATTATTTAATTATATACAAATAGTCTCCAGACTCTATATAAAAGTACTATCCAAATTACAAACTGTTTTTTCATTTCTTAGAAAAAAAATGTTAAGGAACAGTCGACTGGGAAAGCAATAATATTTGTCAACCGTTACTTAATTTAAATAATAAAATATTAATTAAGATAACCGCAAATATAACAAGGAAAAAACACGTAAATTATTTGTGTTTTCCTTAACAATGCCCTGTTGGTAACTGTTGACAAAATAATAAATTACAACAGCGTTTGGATTTTTATAGAAATGGTCTTCCTTCACTAGCTGTCCCGTGCTCACTGAATTAGTTGTTTACTAATATATTAATTTCAAAGCAAATATATGCCTATAGTAATCCTGAATAAAGTAGATTGAGTAAAGAGTACGGTTCGATAGTATCGGAGATTACTCGTCACAAACATTACATATACAACACACTAACGCTTATTTGTTTACTAAATTAGTATAAATCACTGCTTTATTATAGAAATTCAAATTAATTTTACAGACACAGTCTGCCTCATATGTGCCCTTCCCCGAAACACATTTTATTATATGTATATCCACATAAGGGGTAAGAAACAGTTTGTTAGAAAATACTTTTTTTTAAGCGAGCAAAGCCGCCTTTTTATCTTGAACGTACATTGAAGTCGATAAACTAATTCCACAATTCCGCCTCCAAAAACGTGCCTAGCATCTAGTAAACTGAACATTAACACAAGAAAGTAGAAAGTACCGTACTTATCTCCAATTTTTACTGTTTTATTGTATTGACTCTGGATGGCATTAAACAAAATGAAATTTATGAGTGTTAATTGAAGCCATGGGAAGAATTCACTATTTATGGCTCGAATACTATCTCGAAAAGCCCTCGGCCTAACCACGATATCTTTGGATTATAAGATTTTAATTACATTAAATTAATTTTTATCGAAAGTAAAACCTTATTCAGATAGATATAGTTTATGTATTTAAATTTTATTCACTGCGATAAAGACGTTTCGGTGGATGTTGTGTGCGCGGTGTGGAATAGAGTCCAGCAAACATTTGTCATCTCGAATTTACAATCGCTATTAATATAATCTAAATGTGTTTTTTATTTCGCCGTTTGTTTCCTACCGTTTTACATTTTATAACAGTGTTACATCGATAACTTTGAAAGCCTCACGTCGATCGCTCTAATGGATTTCAATGTTTACGAAATAATAAAACTGCTTTGGAAATTCAACTATCTCAAGTCCGTTTTATCGATGCGGCTTTGTTTTGTAATTGGGCTATGAATATTTAAGTATTTTGAATATCTATAGATTTTTAATTCTAGTAGTTTCAGAAAATGGCATTAACCCTTTGAACTTGTATACAGCTCGTTGCAAGGAAAATATTGATTTCTAAAAGCCATAGTAACGAAAGTCTCTTCACGCTTTCCTCTAGATTCTTTATCTATACTTACCACCTGTTTCATGTTTACTGATGAAGTTTCTGATAGGATATCCACAACATTTCTGACCGATTCTCCATACAAAACCTGTCAAAAAAAAGTTCTGGATAGACTACCCAACACTTATTAGTAAGCCGTGAAACAGGCTCTTAGTATTATAAATGCGTAAGTAACTCGTTATTTTACGCTTTCGCGCCTAAACCGCTGAACCGATTTTGATTAATATGATAAGGAGGTACCTACTTTGAGTCCCAGGAAATGACATAAGGTATTTTTTCTCAAGGACATTAGGTCCTAAAAAAATTATGGCTCATGTGCCATAAACGAATTTTAGCGCAACGGAATTGTTGGCATCATCTAGTCCTATAAATAATTATACTTATTATATGAATCAAATGTAACGTAAGATTGTATAGCCAGAATTTAAATCAGTTTGCGGCCGTCAGCTGACTTCACCCGGAAACTCGGAACATCGGAGGCGCGTATCATGTTGCTGAATTCGTAACAAATTGCGATATCAACCCCAGGGTAGGCGCGCCGCGGGGGGGCACGCGCTGTGTTTGCAAATAAACACCCGGCAGGAACCCGCGGCATACAATAGTCGCGGGGCACCGGGCTTGCACAATGCCGGCCAGCGGGGCCTCGCGGGGGCCCACCGCGCGATTCTCACGAAATAGGAAACACGCCTCTATGGGAATTCGACTCGCAACTCCTCACTCATTCACACGCATGATCACCCGCTGATCGCATCATTGAGTCGAACATATACGACTCGTACCCACTGCGCGACACGACAACGTTAATGGGCGATTTTGTACTGAGGAAATTAGTGTCAAACGAAAATATAAATATTAAAGAGTAACTTTTGTTTTAGATGTGTTATACATTAAATTCAGTTTATAATAGAATTAAGTATGAAGTAACGTATTGCCAGCTATATTCTTTATTTCGTCGATCCATCTATCTGTAGGTCTTCTTACGCTTCTTTTTCCGACTGGGCCTTTCCATTTGGTGACTCTTTTTGTCCGTCATGCGCGCGACGTGGCCTGCCCATCTCCATTTAAATTGCTGATAGTATCTCACTGCATCTGTGACTTTTGTCTTTTTACGGATATCTGCACTCTTTTGCTTGTCACTGAGTTTAAGGCCTAGTATTCCTTCCATTGCGCGCTGGCATGTTCGGAGTTTTTTTTCTCGTACATTCTCGCAGCAACCAGGTTTGTGCTCCGTATAGTAGGCATGGCAATAGGCATGAGTCTATTATCTTCTTTTTTAATCTTATAGGTACTTTCCTTTTAAAATCTCTTTAAAACTTTCCTTAAGACGCTCGAGACGAAGACAAGTGACTCGTAATGGACACGGCATCCTGCCTTCGTCGAGGAACTCAGGGCGGCGGTGTGGGGACACCTCAGTCCATGGCACCGAGTCCCCGAGAGGGTTGCGCTGCGCAACATGCACCTTCGCATGGCCTCCCAATGGAGCTCTATTCTTCGCAGCAGGTGTCGCAGACAGAGTCTCGGACGCCATGTCGCAGTTACCGGTGGTACTCAGCCCAGTGTGTCGAGGAACATCATTTTATTGTGTAGGGAAGTGAGCCATAGTGAGCGCCACATATCCGCAGAGGGAGTCCCCAGCCCCTGCGGAATGCGTCACAACATTTTTTTTCACGTTATAAAAATGGCCTGCACATAATGAATGAGAGGCTTGGTTTAGCCCACGCTTCATACAACATCACCCATTCTCCTTTGAATTAATATTTATTTTAATTAGAAACGTATTTAAAAGCGATTTTTATTATCCACCGACGTTCACACTGAATAAATAAGCGTTTTGTTTTACGATGCCACCTATGGCCCGCTTTGACATATTTAATGGCATGGCTCGAAACCTACACAATTTATTATAGAATTCTCAAGGTTAAAACACTTAATTATATAAGTTATTCAAAATCGACACAAATTTAACAGTATACTTATTTTAGGTTTTATATACGAGTAGGTACTTAACTAGATTTGATGTGACTTATGACAAAAGTCCGAGTTATCAAATTTATTTTCTCAGAACATAATGTATTAAATTAAAATAAATAGCACCTACGATAACAAAGGAATCCTTTGTTTCTATTTTAAATAACGAATTAATAAAATATGTAAATAGAGCAGACACATAGAATATCTACCTAATTTAAATAAATGTCTCAAGTTTTTACAAAATTTATTAATTGCATTTTAATTCCTATGAATTTCTAAGTCAATTATTAAACATAAAATATTACTGAAATTAAATACCTAAACAATCAATATCAATTATATAAACATTAATAATATTTACATAAATTTACTTTATCGAAGAGTGTTAAACACTAAAATTATAACTGCTGTTGTAATTTATTTTGAACATTAAATTTATGATAATTGCATTGAATTGTTAATCGAACTTCAACTAATAGCTTTGGGGTTACTTTACATTTCAAACAAGCTAAATGTCCAAAAACAGAAAACCCGACTGCAGGAACTATTGCAATTTAAACAAATTATGTATTTTTCTAGGATGGCTATTTAAAACCCTCAATTTTGAAACCCTACTCGACCTAAATGGGCGGAAAAAATTCTTGGAACCTCACAATTTTGACTTCCAAATTCGCCATTTTGTTTTATTAGTTTTTTTTTAATGTATGTGTCCCAATGTCGCTTGCATTATCAAGACGAAATTAACGATATACGTTAAAATCTATCAAGCCGTTTAGGCTGCACAGCATGCCCAACAATTATACGTACATACATACATACTCTCGAAAAACATAACCCCGCTCTGGAGCAATCGGGTGAATATGATTTATTTTAGATTAATTAGAGATTTGGTTAACGAATCGGGTTTGTAATTACATTATTTTGGGAACAAATTTAATAATCCGTTGTAATCACTCCTTCGACTTCGTGTATTCCAAACTAACCCTTCGCAAAAACCATGCTTCTACGTAACCAATACTATAGCATTATCGTTTTTATAAAGTAGGTCAACATATTCGAACGCTTTATCCTACTTCCTTCACCATTGCGCCACTACCTGTTACCAATATTAGGAATTTGATAACGATAATTAATAATTTCTTAGAAAATCAACGAGTTTCACAACCCGTTACTTTTGCGTATCAAGTAAACAAGTTGACCTAATATTATATAATAGTAATTAATATTATAAACATGATAGCAATTATAGCTAACACAAAAATCGCTTTCGTTTTTATCGAGGGTCTTGCGTTTATTGAAGAGTTAGGTTAGATTAATTTTGTTTGGAATTCATTTGCTAACTTCTGTTAATATTTGGTAGCCAAATAACAAAAAACGGAACCCGTATAGATTCGTCATGTCTGTCTGTCCGTCTCTAAGTCACAGCTACGCTTTTCCGAAACTATAAGCACTATATTATTAAAAATATATTACAGTAAGTAGACGAAGGTTTTCTGTAAACCAAATTAAGAATCCATTTTATAAAATAAAAATATAATAAATTCGGGGGTCTCATACTTACAACTGCAACTGATTTTTTGTAATCAAACCTGTGATTTGATCATTATAACTTTGATGTTGTTAAAATTCTATATGTTAGTGCAGAAACGTGTCCGACGCACTTGGCCATTTTTTCTATTAACATATAAAAATACATACATTGGTACGCATTTTAACAAAAAAATTCCATAACCGCAAAGTTTAAAAGGTCATAATCTGATGAACATCGATTCGTACTATGAGACGAAAATCGTCGTTACTTATCAGATATGACTGTATCATTAGGTTAATGTATCTTCACCTCTGGCCCTCGTTCTGTTAATAGCTTTGACGCGTGGCCGAGTCGTCTCATAAACTAACAAACGCCGCAACTTTACGCGAACCGAACACGACCTTTTAAAAAACAAAGCAAACAACATTTTGAAGCAAGAATTTATATAACAACTATAATGCACAGTACCATATTTCATGTAAATTACTATAAAAAATCAAGCATGTTTTATGTAAAATTTTGTTTTTACTACTCTTGAATTATAAAATCATTAGGCAACATCGGGCATAACAGTGACACTTTAACAGATTTGCCCTACTCTATCATATGTATACTGTACTTGAATTGTTACAAAAACGTACAATGACTTCAAAAGCTCATGATGAATACAACAAAACAATAACAAATCCTCATCTTTTATATATAAAAACAAATAAAACACGATAAACGCCAACTTACACTTGACTTGCGTGTATTAAAAAAACATAAAATAATCTATTGTGTTTTGTTTGCGTAATCAGTCAAGAGCCTTCCACCCTTCATCGAAAGCTAACAGAGGACAGTAAAAAGTTGCTACGCGACTCCAAGCTGTATTACAATGGCATAAGGGGACTTGAAACAATTCGGTAAGCTTTGTCCTTCAATGAATTGAACAAGCTGTGAATGTGTCTGGTAATCTTCATTATGTTTCGGCGAAGCATAAAACCGCATTATCTACTAATTCCATTTTCAAAAATGTATTGTACAAACAAACAAACAAACAAACAAACAATACCTTTTCTTATACCAATGTGGTTTACAGTTCAATACACTTGGACACGAATATTTAGGTATGACGAACGAAATTTAGGAAGTGAAAACTTTTTGGGCGGCATTGTGCAGTTTTTGTGATGGGCAAAGACTTTGAATTCGCGTCATATATCCTTGATCACTTAAAAAAAAATCACGTATTATATAGACAAAACAGATTTACAAAGTGACAAAATTAAAGGTACTTTAATGAAATTAAGTATTTATTTTGAGGGTTCCGTACCCAAAGAGTGAAAACCGGACTCTTTTACTAAGATTTCGATGTCTGTTTGTCCGTCTGTCTATCTGTCTATCTTCAGGCTGTATCTCTAGAACACAAATAACTAGAGACTTTTTTCCTTAAAATATGTATTTCTGTTGCCGCTATAACAACAAATACTAAAAACGAAACAATGTTAATAAATAAACAGGGCCCTCATACAAAAAACGGGATTTTTTTGGCATTTATTGCCCGCTATTAATAATGTCACAATAGTCAGGAACTTGAAGTTTTCACAAGATACTTAATAAGTATTTAAACTTTACTAATTAAAAAAAAAATACAAAATGAATAATTACGGTAGACTCTCATACAATGTTTGCTCTAATATGTTACGAGTCCAACTCGCACTTAGCCGATTTTTTTTCTCTACACTCTTCAATCATAATTGATTGACGAATGTAAACCGACGTGTGCTGTTTTTGTTTCATCTGGTTTTACTACTGACGGTACTCGGTCCCTGGTTGTAAGCTGTGAAATTTCCTAATACCAACCAACGAGCCGTTTGGACACCTGATGGTTGGCCACCCACAACGTAACATTCAGGTTAGAGCCCAGGGGTCTAATTCGTGTTTCTTCTCAAGTTATCAAGCCCTATTTCCTCTTAATACTTTACCAGTTTATTTCTTTAATTTATTATATATATAAAATGCATTTGTTTTCTTTTACTAAAAATAAGTACATTGTATTATATAAATTAAAATTATTTAGTTGTAGATTTTAAAGCTAACAGAGATAAAAGTAAAAAAATATTTTTTAACACAAAATTTTTCCACTATCTGGGTTTGGTATTTTTCGACAATTGAACTAACTTTTTGGACACAGTCGTGATATTTTCACTGATCAAGAATACAAATTCTTGGTTGTTATTAATTATAAGGATATCTGTTAAGTATCATATTTAGTAGGTGAACCGTAAAATTAAACAACCACAGCAAAAAGAAATCAGAATAATAATAATAATATCGTGTAGTTGAGTAACATCACAATATAAAGTTTTACATAAAATGTGTATTAGATTAATATCCATGTAATCGATACTATATAAATTATTGGATGAATAAATTTATGTAAGACATTTATAGCTGAACCACTAGTGACAAAAATTTATAAACCAAAAAAGATGTAACTACACTAAAAAAAGACTTATAAACTGTGACCTTCAATCGATTTTTTAGCTCGAGTGGTTGAGACTTGCCTTACAGTAATGTTCGCCCCAGTGAGGCGAATGGCTAGAATTTTTTTTTTGGCAATTCATCTCATGTTGTCATGAATTTCAAGATAAATTAAGTAGGGCTAGCAGAAAAGATTTGAATACAAATTATTATAATTATATATTACGACATACATTTTTTTCTATGTTGAAAAGAAGAGGATAAGAATACTTCGGTCCTCCGCCGCATCAGGCACTTACACTCTCTAACGTGTCTTTAGTCAGAGTCATGTGACCCTTGACACAGGCATGGTGCTAACCATAGGCCCTTTACCAAATAAATGTAAATTGCCGCTAGAGAAGATTATAAGCACTAATAAACTAATAAATAAGAAACAGTTATGGCTGATAAATTTTTCTTTGCCAATCGTATACCGTCTTTTTTTCTAAATAATGCTGTAAAAAGTGAAATGACCGCAAAAATGAAATCCGATTCCAGCCATTCGTCCCACCGGGACCAACTTCTATGGGACGAAAGACTCAGCTACTAAAACATAGGACGTCCCTACAAATCATAAAAGTCGTCGTGTCTTTCCTGCCAAACTAGTTCCGAATGCCTTTTCTTTGGGAAAACCGGAAAAAATGTTTCATAATATCCATATCACTTTTAAATGCCAGCATATCTGAATAGACCTATAATATATTTTCCAAATAGCCCATCAGCCACAGATAATAATTTGTTCCGTTTGAAATAAAAAAAAGCTGCAACCACGAGGGAACAAAATAGAGTCGTCAATATACAATAGGACAACCACACAATATAATTGTCACCGTTCATTTGTCAACAAATCCTTAGACCGCAAACCCCATGACCCGTATTACATGGACTTAGGAGCGAAAAAAAAATCTCTTCCGCCAGGGGCTCATAACAATACTCAAATAGGTCAAATGTTTTTGTAAACAAATACTTGGGGTTACATTTACGGTGACTTGGTAGGAAATGAAACCGTTACCGAAAAAAATGGTATATAATATTTCAAGCTTTCTGTTTATTTGTATGCAAATAGCACTTTTTTATTTTCGATTCAAATACACAAAAATATTGCTATACATTGAAAAAACTATGCATAATTTTGTTGGCAGTGGAGCATCCAGGACCGGCTTCCGAGGAGAAAACTCCTCGAAAATTGATTTGAAATTTTACATTATATATTCATACTTTATTATTCGCAAAAAGAAGATTTAAAAATAGTTTAAAATAAAGTTAAAGTATTTAAAAAAAATGAGCTTATATTATTTCTGAGTATTATTTTCGTTAATACGTAGAAAATTATAATAAATGTTCAATTCATCGTTAGTTACATTATGTTTATTAGTTTGAAGCACCTACATAAACCTGAAGTGGACTCCAACGCATTAAGCTTTTTAACGTTAAATGTAGATGTTTTATCAATAAATTCTACATTCATTTTCATATTACAAAAGCTTGCTTTATTTTTCTTACAATAACTTGATTTTATATAAAAAAACAAAGAAAAAAAAATTTTTTTACTTCACCTGCGAATCGCGCTGAACTACTTACATGTTACCAAAAATTCTTAAAAAAATCTCGTCCCATAAAATATTTTGATGAAAAACCTTCGAATGATTAGACAATTCATTTAAAAAAAAACGCGTACAGATAGAGATCGAAGAAAGCCAAAATAGAGTTACGAGCGGGCAAAAAAAGAGGAAAAATGATGTAATCAAAGATACCCGGTATCAGATCGTACAGAACAGTATTGTTATACGTGTAATGGGTTCAGGAGTTTATCTGCCGAGGTGACTTACTTGAGTTGATATTCTTGGTGACGACGCAGAGATAGACAACTAGATGCGACATGACTGATTTTCATATTTTTTTGGTTTGAGATTTACACTAGCTTTTTTATTGTAGAATATTGTAAGTGAAAATTTGATGTGAAAATTGAGATGTAGAAGCTTTAAGCTCTCGCGTTCATGCGTTTGACGACAAAAAATTAAATGATATAAGACTTCGAAAACTTTTTTCTATAAATTAAAACACTACATTGTCTACTGTGTAGACTCTAGATCGTTACTAGCGTCCAGGAAAATCTCAATCACCAATGTCTGTTTTATCGACGACATGTGATACCATTAAACAATTTTTGAAATTCAACTCTCAAACTAAACTAAATTCAACTCTCTAATAGCCAAACTACACATCGGAGAACTGGCCTCCTAAGCTTTTAAGTTTGTCGTCAAAAAAAAGGAACGCGTAGCAGGCAGCAGCTGATCCATTGTGTGTACGTGTGTGTGGGGCACATGCGCGTAGTTAGTGCGTGTACTTTGTCTGCCCACTGGCACCGATAAGCTATCTCGAGCAGAGGTTACCCTGCATCCATGTGCTGCACTGGGTATAAAGGCCGCTTTATTAACCTTGGAGCACGTAAAATTACGTCGCACTTATGACTAAAGAAAACGGATATTCTTATCTCCATTAAAATGTTGAGACTGTCAGTATCTTAATATAGTATTACGTACGCGTTGTTAACTATCTATACGTTGTATATTGACTTTTTTTAGAGTTATTAAAATTAATTTACCCGGCGAATTTTGTTTTAATGAAAATTTCATTAAAACGCACAAATTGAGACCTTATTAAAGTCTTGAAAAACTTATTAAAATTTATTTCTCATTATTATTTAAGTTATAAGCATAAAAAGTGACAGGTAACAAGAAATGACCGTATATAATATTATCTTAATGTTCAGAAATAGTCCTATATCTGTAGCGATAGTAATTTCATCATCCAAAACAATGGAATGTGTACAACAACCAATGCGAACAGCATTTCGGTCTAATTTTCGAATGTGGAAGCATAATTCGTTACTAACATAAATTTTGCTGTTTGCGAACGGGAACAGACTAGACGCATTTGCCAGCTATACGCCAATACCTCTGGAGTAAATTATTAATGGGCCGAAATTTGTAGCATACTGCTGTAGCCTGTATGATAATCCACACTCCGCATTTCAATATGGATGTTGGTATCCTGGTAGCTAAAAGCATTAAGCATAAATATTACAAAAAAGATGTTACCCAGTGTGGAGCAGACACGTCAGCAATCTGCATCAGTGACGTAAACAGTGTCACGGTGCCAGAAATACCTATTTAGCGCCATTCGACTCGAAAAGGTGCCATTTTAAAAAGAAAAAACCAATTGAAAAAAAATTTAATTTGTCTATACCACAAAGTGTGAATCTCTTGCGTCTCAAAGCAGAAAAAAAAACAAACAGCAAGACTTTTTCCTACTCTGTGCTTTTAGCATGGATTTTGACACGAATTAGTTCCAAATTTGAACTTAAAGCAATTGAGTTGACTCGAGTTTATAACCATAACCATATTGCTGTTTGTTGATCGCAATTTTTACATAATAGCCCTGCAGTTCACCTTTGGAATGGACAATCGCGATTCGGCGCCAAATCGTCGCTCGATAGGTATTCTGGGCACCGGCCATATCGCCTGGGCCCGGTTGACCCGGACGCGATAAGTGCGCGCTACGCCCGCGTGACAACACTGTTTACATTATAGGGCCATATGCGTATGCGCGTGGCGCGAAAATGGTAGACCTCAATGACGACTTGCGTCATACACAGCCGAGGGAGTTATGAGTAGGGGTATATAACACCGAATATTTTTTAACCCTGTGGAGACCAGCTAAAAATTTTTTTCCCTAAGAATTTACGTATATCTGCATATAGTAACTACTGGGTAAATGATGGATACCTACCTAGTTCTAGGATGCTGGTTAGTTGGGTAAAGGATGTTTATGGTCAATATTAGGGGTGCAAACAAGCACTTCGACATCTGATGGAAAACAACGACCGACCATCTAAAAATGTAACACACCTAGTCACAATAAACAGTTTGCACGTGAAGCTGTATACAAGTAACTGTTGTTCCGCTCTTACCAAATTTTAATCAGTCAAAATCTTTTAATTCTAAACGGGTAATTAGTTAATTTTTATCTTAAAAAAAATCTCTTCTCTGAGTGGGGAAATAATGTGCGCGACATCTATACGAAAAAATGAAAGGTCTAAGTAGCTCATAAAGCACTACTGGCGAAAACAGTAAAGCCACTCTAGTATAACGCCCATAAAGTAATCAAAGTTTAAACTCTCTTAAAGTTGAGTGATGTAATGTCGACTGATATCACAAGTCCAAACAGCGATACGCGCGTGCTACACGCCCAAAACATTATGTCCGATTATATAGTCCGGTTATCACATTGTACGGTTATCAATTATCAACCTCGGTCGTAGTCGAAACAGTCTCACCCACGAGCCAGCGTGCCCCTTTTAAATACGTAATTCGCAAAACGTTCATTAACTTAACCCTTTAAGTGCCTCGCTAAGGTGACCTTTGTCGTCACACAACACCTGCCAAAACTTTTGATAAAAATATTAGATTTTTTTATACTTACAATATATATTTTTCATATTTTATGTATACACTGTTCGCTCTTGTAGCTTGTACGTTGTAATATTTACATTATGAAAGTATAACATTAGTTGCCCTGCTTAACTGCTTTCTTTTTGTGATTTCATACTGCTAGAATTAAAATAACAATAGTTTGTTTAACATAATATAAGAGTAGCTATTAACTCTAAATATAGAATTAGTTACTTAATCCAAAAGTAAATACGTTTATTTTTAGAATAGAAACGATATATTTAAAAAAGCGAAAGAAAGCATTTTAATTTAGTAGTTTTATACAATAATTTTATTCGTACATTTACTTTTACTTCATTACAATATTATCATTTTTATCAAAAACAAGTTAAATGGGTGGTCTACCGCGCGGGGAGGGGAGAGGGGGGGCGTTTAACGTTAAAAATGATTGACCTTATAAAAAATATAATAACTGTTCGCGTGCTTGTGTAGAGTTTGATCATACTAATCCGTCAGGCAATGCGCAGGAGCAGCGCCCGTGACGTCACGCGAGCTTCCGACAGAATATAATTTTTAGCCAGCGGCCAATTAAAATCCGCCTGGCAGCCGCGCGCCAGGCGAGAATATCCCTTACGCCACATACATAAGACATTCTGCCTGGCATGCGAGTAGCACACAGTTTGTCAAAGAAAGTTTATTGGCGCCACGGTCTGATAGAATGACTGATCTCGGACTTCAATGTCCGAGTAACACAAAGTTATAACTGGAGTGTTTCATTCCGAAGAAGGATTAAATTTTGCACCTAAAATGCTGGTATCGAAACACGCAAATTTTGTTTTTTTATACAGTACCTAACGGTACAGCTCGATCGGATCCGTCCATCATCGAGGATGAATCCGATCAAAAATCAATACTAATCAAGAAAACATGAACTGATATTCGGATAACTGACATCCTAAGTGGTAATCGACTCAACAGTTGTGAAAATCTACCGTCAGTAGTGCCATCTAGACGTTCGTTGCTCATTTAATTAATGTTCCTTTTTCAAAATCATTATACGGCGATTGCATCAAAACTAAATCAAAATCGTATCATCGTGGGACTGTTTAGCGGAATCGACCCGCTGGACTACCCACAGTGCCACCGCGTGGTGAATTTCTATTAAGAAAATATTAAAAATTGTTCGTAAACATAGATCAAGATGAGCCGATAAGGCGCCACAGGAGTGAGTAATAAAGATACGGTACAGTAATTAAAGTTTATCTACAGATGAAAACGTTAACAGTATAGAATAACAGGCTACTGTTATTTCGAATGGTTCTGTATCTTCACTCGTCATGCTATCGAATATTTTTATAATAGAATTTTATAAAAAAAAATATTTTGTCAAAAAAGTAAATAAGTGAGATGTACAATCAGAGAAGTTGAAACAGATACAGATCGTGGATCTAAGTAATTTTGGTCGTGTCGCGTCAAATTACTTAGATCCACCAGCCGACAGATCACGGCTTGCACGGAATTGACATATTCCGACCAAATGACGTAGGTCCGTCAACTGGCTCTCATTCAATTCCCCCCATTATACAAGTGCTTGTATCGATGTGATATTTTTTTAAATTATATATTCTGATTTGTATGAGTATATACAATTTATAAATTAAATTATATATACTCATACAAATCAGAAACATTTTTCCGCTTTCAATACTTTTGCTTTCATAGTGATCTCTATACAGAGGACATATTTAGACCCATAAGTTTTATAACTAGCAGTTGGTACACAGTGTACACTGTACAAATCTTCTTTTAAATAAACTATTTGATACATTTATCAAAGTCGTGACTTATTTTATATAAATACTTTTGAAATAATGTTTTGAAATAAATTTTGTTGTTTGTGAATTTGGTGAATATCAATAAACAGTAATTATAATAATTCACGTGCAGCCACCTGTGCTATTTGTCGCCTGTCGCGTAAAAGTTCATTTTTATTGCATGATTATTTTTGACGTGAAAAAAAAAACAAGTTTTAATGAAGTTGTTTTTTGTAATGAATAAGGTCGCGAAGCAGTCTACTCACTCGAAATTTCACCATTTCAATTGGGCATTTCATAGATAAGTATCTGTTTAGTATGATTCGAAGTACACGAGAAATATGTGTAATTGCCTAATTCTCATCCGTAGAACAATAGTAACCGTATTCTGTGAAAACAGTACATTATTTTTCACCGACACAAATTACGTTTTAAATTTATACCTATAATAACGAGACGCATTTTATAAAGAAAACAACCTGTTTTGTGTTACTTAATCTTAGAATTTCTATTTTTAGATCCCGTATATAAATAACCTTTTCGCGTCTATAAAATAAATTTACTATTTTTATTCAAATGGTACGATTGACACGGATCATCTAAAATTTTGGATAGGTGAAATTATGTTTTTAACTTCTTGTTGGATATTGGAAAAAAATACTAGCCAAAAATAAATTTTATAAAAAAAAAACAATTAATTCTACTCGACGACTTGAGAGCCTTTTAACAATAAGCCTCGGGTTAACCGTTCGAATCCCGCCGACGGAATAAAATATTTACTTTGTATCTGGGTCATGCTATAGACATGTAGCCTGGCTTAAGTGAACCATCAATAAAGAATATATTGTTATTATTTAGATGTCTGATATTTTAACGTTCCTGTACGTCTTTATCGTTATTTTTTTTTTTTCAAGTTCGGCGCATATCTGTGTAAGCGGTTGCGACTGGTGTAGTATAATCTGTGTATGCAGATACAACATCATAGTACAAGTACGCGTCGACTACGGTTCACTGGCTACACTAATTTATTGACTCTCTGTCGAAGTATTTCATGTCCGACGCAATATTTTTACTACAAATTTTTCTTTTTTTTTTTACTGTTTCCTCTTTTAGTACGATAAAATTATTTGCTTTAAAACTTTTGCGAGTTATGAGAGTTATTTTTTTGACGTAATGACGGATTTTGTTTTCGTGTTTTTTTAGATACTCCTTTTCCGAAGGTTTCGTGATAGTCTCACATCGTTTATTAGCATAACATGCCTATTTCACATAAAAAACGTAATCTCTTTTAATTTATTCTAACTGTGAATTGTATACAATATTTTAATGGACAACATATGTTAATAAAGCTTTATATTTATTCATATTTTTCCTCTTTTAGTACATTTATAGGGTACGTGAGTATTAAGTTTACTACAATGATTTTGGCTGCCTATATTTTTTATTTGGCCTGTTTTGCAAAATTTACATTACTACATTTTGTGAAGGAAATTTTGACGATTTCTTTCCTTTATTGATAATGTTTTCTTTTTTAAAAAGGTTTTTTAAAGATCGAATAAAGAAAAGAAACAGTAGAAAATTTGTTAAAAATAGCTTAAAATTATTTAAAAAATAATAATTGAAACATACAAATAC
>JAOTAV010021772.1:0-22796 GCA_026546445.1 Cyclargus thomasi
AATAAAAATCTTAAATATGTGTTTAGTATAAAAGTATTAAATATATTTCCGTTGTCTGGTACCTGTAACACAAGTCCTTCGGATACTTAGCACAGGACCAGATTGACGTGGTGTAAATCGTCCATGGATATTATTATTATATAGTGTACGCAAAGTTCATGGTCTATCATGTATCCAAATCCACCTGGAAGGCTGGGTAGTAGCTAAGAAACCCTTGGGCCTTGGCTGATATTACTTAAGGCTATATATATAGCTATCAGTTCGATGACTGACACCTAAACAGAGACTTAATATTTATAATTATGAGAGACTTAAATTTCATAATTTAATATATTTATTAAATTGATCGACAATTTTTAGCTTTGACATGACTTAGACCCTACCCTTTGGGATAAGCGGAAAGTATCAAATGGTAGATTTGATAACTATTTTTATACTTATATATATATATACTTTAGATTACCTGAGAGAACACTAGAAAGGAAGTCGGTATCGCAGCCAGACCACACAGCAGATAGAAGAGGAAAGTGTGCCAGTGACCCCTCTTAGTGGCCATCTCGGCTGCCTCGTCTAGTTCCTTTGTCCACGTCATATTTGCTTATTTTCTTTCACTTTTCGTCATTTCTTTCTTTTCATGGTCTTCCTGATTAATTACAGTAAGATTATAATCACTTTTGTTCCTAGCAAATGTTCTTGAAAACTCGTTCTATCCACACAAATGTACAGGTATGAACTGTCTGTTGTAGATTATTGATAGGTTTGCTCCAGTTACTGCACGAGTACCTTGTTCTTGTACAAATCTATTACCTCTACTAGAATAACGGTGTTGTGTTCATGCAAATTATTTCACGACTGTATCTTTTGAGTGTGAATTTTGTGATTATTATTGTTCATATAACAAGGCTATTAATCATAATTACCGCTTATTAAATAATTATTTTTTACTGTGAGAATACACCTTACACAAAATTGAATATTTATTCCATTGGATGTTGTCACACATTAATGCTCTTTCATCTTCAATCCTAAAGATTACGAATTAGCATGGTTTCTTATCTAAAACCATGTCAACACAATTTCCATTCTTAACAAGTATGTCTGTCATATGACACGGGTAATGCGTGCGTACGATTACAAGGATCACGGCGTACTAGCTAATACCAATTTCAATAGCATTATCTTGCGCAGACGCAGAATGGAATTGGTCCACGCGATGTCATTCCGTTTGATAAATACTTCACAAATACGAACAGGTATTGCTTCTATTTTTAAATAGGTCAATGTTTTTGCGTTGTTTCGGAAAATATTGTTGACCGATAACTCACGGAACAGCTTAAGGACATTATCTTTTTTCATATTTTTTCAATTCATCTTACTTGTATAGACTGACAATTCGTATAGTTTTTTATGTGATGGGACATAGACAAGCTGTAGCAAAGTAATTTACGACAGAGTGTGCATGGCCCGCTTATAATTGAACATATAAGTTTAAGAAGCGGATAACTAACATTTTACCTTCGAGAAAATATCTAATTTTTCCCATAAAAATTTGACAAATCTTATAACTTACCTACGTTATTATTTAGCTAGTTATGTATTGAGTCCGCATAATTTTTAATTCAAATTATTTTTCTGGTCGCCATTTACGCAAAAAACGGCAATTTTAAAATGCTAGTTATCCGCTTCTTCCACTTATGTCTTCAAGGAGTAATTTCAAAAAATCCTAATTCCTTCCCCGGGACTCAGAGTATTACTATACTAAAGTTCACTAAAATCGATTCACGGTTAGAACGTTAATATGTAGCAGACAGACAGACAGACAGACACTTTCCAATTAATAATATGGATATAAAACGATCACCATCGTCAATGTCCACAACAAAATTAGAGATACTGTTTCCGCGTTGCTACTTTCACATCGAACTCTAAAGGATGCAACTAAATAAATAATGACTATATTTTATGATCTGTGTTCATAAATGGACGCTGTTAAGCATTTGTGTGTTATCCAATAAAAAAAACAGATTTTGAGCTATGAATGCAGTATTATTCTTTAAATCTTAAGGAATAAGACTACGTTCAAAACTCAAAATCTGAATTTTTGTTGGATAAGACACAAACGCTTAACAGCGTCCAAATAGAGATTGCTGTAAAAGTAAAGACGCTGAATATATATTTTCCGTACACATATAATTTGTATTTCCAGCTTGGAAAAATACTTATTTAGAACTGTAACTCAAATTAATGAAAATTAAAACTATCCTTTTTGAAATTAAAATTAACGATAAGAGATTTTGTCCATCATACCTAACACCGGCATGTTTTCATCCTATTTTTCTAAACACAAATGGTAACAGCGTCTATACATATATATTAAAACAGTAAAATTGGAGTGTCTGTACAGTTAATATTTTTACAAAATAATGAAGTAGGAGTACTAAGGAACAGTAAGAACACACATATCGACAAAAAAGTTGTCTGTTCGTATGCGCTAATCTCAGGAATTACTGGACGGATTTGAATAAATTTTTTGTTTATTAGCTATTAGGTCTGGGCAACTTAAAGGATACTTTTTATCCCGGGAAAATGTACGGTTCCCGCATGATATACAAATTTATGCGCAACGAAGTTACGGGCACCAACTAGTAATTAAATAATTAACTAAATTAATAGTTTTAACTATGTAACTAATCGTTCACAATTGGAATTCCTATGATATCAAATACTTGATAAAACAGTGATTCAATATATAATTGATTAGATAAGTATTGTGTACAACCTAAAAACAACAGTTTACATAAGTTGTACTTACGATGTACGATCAGGGAAGTTGGTTCATATCCGGATTACGAATCCATGTAATTTGGTTGCGTTTTGTCAAACAAATCCGAAAGACCATGACCATTGATCTGAGAATGAAAGATCGACCATCAAGATCCTCACATGAAATTGACATATTATAACCAAATGACCTAGAACCGTCGACTGGCTAGGAATCAATTTCTTAGATGGAACACGCATATCTACATTATCTCTACAGTACTCTAGTATGGACTTAATATTATAAATGCGAGAATCTATCTGTCTGTTTCCTCTTTAAGCTCCAACCGCTGAACGGATTTTGCTGAGTTTACGGAGTCTCGTAGGGCTAAGGAAAAACAGGACCCTAAAATATAAGACTTCGATATGTCTGTCTGTTGGTCTACAAATTAATAACTATCAATGACGGTCTTCCACTTGTCATCTATTATTATTATTGTCTACTAATCGCAGGCAATTTATATCAATTAACATTATAGCAGACAATGTGACGAGACTCCACAAAAAATATATATATCCACCACCAAACATATAACCTCCTCGTTTTTGGAAGTCGGTTAAAAACACAAACTTTGTTTCGATAAAGCCGGTCAAGTATAGAGTCACAAACCAATGAAAATATAACCTCCTATTAAAACGACGGTTAATAAAAATACGCTAAATGTGTACTTTTGTAAGAGAGATACATCCTTTGGCATTCGGCATGCATGATATTGATGAAGCTTAACTTTTATTTTTAGGCAACTACATGATACTCTAATTCAATGCTAAGCATTGTAGCCACAGGTACGATCTAATATCTATATAACAATACACGAGCGGAAAACTTTGTACCCCTTTTTACGCAAGGCGCGTTGACGTAAAAGCATGAAATTTCTCCCAGTTATAGTTGATATGGAGGAGGAACGTGGAATATCAATATTATTTTAAAATATGCTTTTATCCGCAATTTTATACATATTTTAATAAATAAAACGCTGCGCACACGACACCACGCACACTACAACATTTTGCATGACACGATAATCATACACGAAATATTCTATTGTTTATGGTTGACGTCTGTGTTTTTTTAATAAAATTTAATGATCCGGTAACGATTTTAATATTTATGGTCGAATTTCGACCACAGGGCGACCTCTAGTTTCAATTATTGTTTGTACCCTTTTCTAAGGCGTGCAGGAATTTATCAAGCTGTTTCAAATTATAGTAGGTACCTAGCAGCACCTACTAAGGCAATAATAAGTAAAAATCTATTAAGTTCTTCGTATTTTTTTTATGAAATTAGGGGTCAAGCAAGCAGACGGGTTACCTGAAGGAAAGCAACTGCCGTCGCCCATGGACACTCGTGACATCCAAATAGTCACAAGTGCATTTCCGGCTTTTTCATCAAGAAATAGGATACGATAATAGGGAACGAGAATAGGTATACCGAATGAGGTTTTAAGGGAAGTTGGGCCTCCCGTAAACTCACTAACTGGACGAAACACAGCATAACGCTGTTTTAGTCCAGTTTTCTGTGATTTACTAATAATTGGCAACACCAAGCTTATGGTCTTCGCAATCTGCTTAGATTATCATAACCCTGGCAATAGATTCTATATTTACGATGATTTGATATACAACTACCAAATAATATCGGTTGGGTCGAGCCGTGTTCTATGTGAGTATATCTCGTGGTACTAAGCCGTTAGGAGGGTCGTAGACATCAATAGGAGACAATTGCTGTAGGACATTATAGGCGAGGATAATTGGTTGACAGTGTTATATAAGGTTATGTACTAGGTGACGACCGCAAAAATTCGTTTATCGCGCTGGAACCGAACATTGTTCCGGGGTAGAAAGTATCTTATGACATTTTCCGGGATTGAAAGTATCTCTTTACTAAATTTCATCTGAATCGGTCTAATGAGTAATGACAGACGTAAAAGCGAAAGATATAGACAGAGTTACGAGTACTTTTGCTTTTAGTATATTAACAAAATGATGTTCGGTGCCCGCTAAAATGTTAATTATCCGCTTCTTCCTCTTTGTCTTCTATTCACTGACTACTATATTCTTAAAAATACGCTGGAGTGACGATAAGTCTAATGGCGATTTGATGCGCGGTATTTTGGCGCTGCTGGCAGTGACGAGCGGGAAAGGAACTAATGAGTTGTACATAACACACGCTCTTTTATAGTTCACCTTTGAACTTAAACATGAACAAGCGGCCATTTGCAAATTACGTAAGATTTAGTTCTTTTCCCTCTATTTTCTACACTCAAATCGTCTCGGTAAAAAGCTGTTACTTCAAAGAGTATCGTCAGTCAAGCGTTTATAAAAGAGGTCAGTGGTTCTATTTGACAACACACTTCCCATTTACATAATAATCCGTCATTAATAGAATTCATTCTCGAGTCTAGCAATGAGCCAAGCTTCAAAGCGAATACGTTCGGCTAAACCTGTTGTCTCATTTTTATAAATTAAATAGTCATTCTTTACAATTGCATTAGATACTTAAGACTTGTTACTTGTACGCCTTTTAATAATGTAATAGGATACTTCATACTTCAGTATAAATAGTACATAATCTTGATTGTTGCAGACAGCGCATAATAATTTACGACTGGACATTTATCACAGAGTTAAAATAGTACTACAATTGTAATGAGCACGCAAGGTTAGTTGGAAAAGAACATTTTGTGCCTTATCTGGATGTAGTATTATTTTAAAAGATTCATCCTTACTTCCTTACTATAATAATAAAAAAGTGTGACTGTCTATCTATTCATCTGTATGTCAGATAGACGCTTGAATTGCTGAACCAATTTTGCTGAAATTTCGTACGAAAATGCTTTGAGTCCTGTTAAGAGACTTATGGCTTTTCTACTATGATACTTTTTTTCTGTTTGACCTTTTCCGAAGCTATAATTCTCCTCCCTCCCCTTTTTTACAGACAGTCATATTACTGATATCTCCCCCTTCCCAGCGCCAAATTTGCAATTATACATTTACATATTTAAACAAACTCAATATTTCAAATTTTGAGATTGATATGATTCAATTTGAAATGTACTATTACAATACTAAGGTCTGGGGGTTCCCCCACCCTTTTGTTACTGTTGTAACAAAAGTTACACTTCAACGGCCGTCTCCCCCCTATTAACGTGTAACGTACTTTGTAGGCCCTTTTCCGGAATTCGATTAAACCTGAAATATTTTAGTACGAAAACTGCAATTTTTGGAATTTTTTTAGGTTAAATAAAAGCTTTTACAATGATAAACGACTCATGTTGTTAATAGCTATCGACTTATTATTGAACATTTCTTGTAACATTTGTAGTAATTCATAAAACCATCAAATAAATTGACACACAAAATCAATTACTTACGAAATTACGTATTGATTACTAACCCACCAGTTGTCACTATCCATACGAAGGGCAAAAGTGAATGAATATGTTGAGAAGTGAATTCGTTGAGATTTTAAAACCCTTTTACTACCTGAGCGTCCCTTTTGGTGCTCGTAAATATGTGTTATCCGGTAATAACATTTACAAAAACACAAAATTATACGCAGTTTTCAGCATAATTCCTAACATTTCCATCTATTGGATACTATCGATTACGATTGAAAATTTCTCGGAGATATTCAAAAATAAAATTGTCTGTTTCATATACGCCTTTACGTATACAATTTACTGTATCAGTCACACTATCCACAACTTTAACACTATCTACAACAGCGAGCACAGCGTACAATTAATCCTTCTTCTTCAAGCTATCAACTCTAAGCTGCAAAGTAATGATTGCAGATATTTCAAAAGGATTTCTATAAAATTGAATATTATTGTTATTATCAGTTTTACCGTTTTTTCTTTAATTAAAATTTTGATCGATTCTACATGGATCTGGAGTAGATGTGTGCTTGTGTTCTCGACGGTTATATTCGACTTGCAAGTTGTGTACTACGTCATTATTATATCATTCATAGCGAAAAAATGCAAACAATACAACGAATTACTACGAAATATGGTAGAAAAATGTAATTCATTAGACAATACAGATTCTTATTCTGATGCACCAAATACTGGAAATATGTTCGCAATTATGGAAGATATAATCGACGCCATTATAATGACAGAAAAGACATCTAAAGTCACGGTATGTACTTAGTCTCATCTCACACATAAAAACTAAGTTCCTTAAGTTTGGGTAAAAATTTTATGAATGTGTGTTGCAGACGTTCACGCACGTGTTGATGGAGTTCATTCATTCCTTGTCATACATACAAATATGGATAATGTGGGAGAAGTTGCATGTAAATAGTATTTTAGTTGTCCTCTAGCTATAATTATTTAGAAAAATAAAATCAAACTGAAAACAGAAAAACAATTTCGAAAATAATTCTCATCAAGAATTAAATATATCAAAATGTTTTAAAAGTTATCTGGATCATCTTTATTTTAAGTGCTGCTTAATATCATGCTTTGGTCACACACCAATTTTTAGAACTTATCCAGAATTGTGATTTTAAGGTAGCACAAAATACAATAGCAACTAGTCATATGGTCGGTATCGTTGTTTGGATTGCCAGGGGACTGATATTGGAAATAATATTGTGTGCTTCGTGTAACAGGTTATATGAGGAAATGGAATCTATTAGACTATCCGCATTGTCGCTATTGAAAAGTACCTGTTCAAGTGAGTCCTTTTTAAGATTTTTTCAATAGTGGTAAATAATTTTTAAAAATACAAAAATAGCGACTGATCAAGTGACTTTTGACCGCGCCAGGTTAATCATAAAATTATATATTTTTTCAATTTATTGCATTAACACTGCTTACGAAGTTACACAATTAGTGCCCCTCCCGATTCTCGGAACCTAGGCTGCAGCCTAATTAATTAGCCTATGAGTCAGTCAGGACCTGACCAAAATAGTAATTTTATATGAAAAAGTGATTTGTGTACGTTGGCAATGGCTATTTTACTGCAATTAAACAAAAATGATAATATATTTCTTATTTATAGTGATAAACACTATAAGCTGTGGTTTTTAATGATATTTTTTTACTATTATTTTCATAAAATATATCTGGGTCTGATAGTAAATGCTTCCCTAATACTTATTTCTAAAACGATTTTCTACATTTCCATTATTTCATATTTTACTATTTCAGAGGAAGATCGTCGGTTGGCTTTGAATGTAATACGCGCATTGAACATTAGATACAGAAAAATCAGCGCTTGTGGAGTTTTCATTGTGGACGCGACTTTGCCCCTTCAATTTTGTCTGGTTCTCGTCAACTATGTGATAGTCCTTTTGCAATTTGCTTTCCTTTAAAATTTAAAATTCTATGTGTGCAAAATAGATATTACAGTTTGTAACCTTTTTTTTATATTCTTACAATTATTGATATTCAATAAACATTATATTCGATATAAATATGATTAATTTACTGATTTTAAAAATATTTAAATAATTATAAGAGTTAACATAATTAATTTTCATTTAATAAAATGATTAATTACTAAAGATCAAATCTATTAGAAGCAAGTTTTATTAAGCTATATATTTCTAGGAACGCCTGTTCAAACAAGAACTCTTAATACACGTTTGCAAAAATTTAAGTAGCGCAAATATAGGCGTTGAATTTATATTTTTAAGATTTAATGCATGAAAATATTAGAGGAAATTATTATGTCATCCACAATAATGAGTATGGTGAGGATAATATATAAAATTGGTTGAGAAACCTGTATTCGTAACATTATAAACTTTGCTATAAGAATAAGACGTCAGATATTTTTCGAACAAAAAGGAATGAAAAAATCTAAAACCAGTTTTTAAACCGGTAACACTAAGTATAACAGATGTAAATAGCAAGTTGTTGGCAGCGGTGTTAGTGTTAGTGTTAAAATCAACAATACTTTTGCAAATGTAATAATAAATAGCACACATATAAGTGATAGAATAATTTAGTATCTAATATTTATTATAAAAACTAATCAAATCGATCAAAAAATTGTAATAAAATCTGCGAATTATTTTACTACAAGAGGACATAATATTACTAAGCTAGAGTTGTGTCTTCAATATTGTTTTCACCATTGAATGTAAGTATGAGTAGCTTATAAAATAAACGTAGATTACAATATTTTAAATCTAGATCTAAAAACAAAACAAATATTCAATATTAGTCTCCCAATAATCTGGAAAGTGTAAGAAGATCTGTGACCATTATAATTTTATGTGTATGAAACGCAAAACATAATAAAACTTTATCTCTTTTATATTCGTTGGTTTATTTGGTTTATTCGTACACACAAGCAAAGTCCGAGATGCAATATTAGTTGCGAATAACGGATTTGCCTGTTTGTTGCTATTATCAGTTCTATATTTTGAGTCGTATAAGGCTAAAGGGTCAGACTTATCACCAGACCTTCTGTATAACATACAACAAAACAAAACGTTTATAGTAGGTGAAAATGTTTCTTCTTGCATGGTAATGTACTTATAACGTTAAATTATTTTTTATTTCCAATATTTATTGGAAATAAAAAAATCTCAATGCATTTACTTCAAAAAGTATTAGCACAGTGCAATTACGTAATTAATATTAGAATCATAATTTAAATTAAAGGATCAAAAATATTTCTTAACATTTATTTAAAAATGTTTGTGTTTTTTCCAGATGTGTTCGAAGGATTTAGCAAAGTTACTTCTTGTGTCATACCTAGCTTTAAATGTTATTGTTCAAATAGAAGGTGCTAATGAAGGTTTTTCGTTGAATCCCGCGACACCAGGTCAGTTTGAAAGAAAAAGTATTAGATGTAGCTATTTTTTACTAGAGCACCCTTCTTTTTTCTAGCCTTTCAATTATTTTTCATTTTCCAGCGGCCGTAAGTAACTATCTTTAACACATTGAATTATATGAGAGTATTCTCAAGGACGGTTAAAGATTCGTGATGAAGTATTTGAAAAAGACCTTACCGAAAGAAGTTGATTAAAACCACCCGAAGATCAATTGATTTGTGTTGCGCCTTCCGCTCTACACAAAAATAGTAATTAATCTTCGAGACGTCTGACCCTGTATCTTTTTCTTCGATGGTGCATAATATAACGTCATGATATTTTGAAAATATGTTCACATCATTTTATAATGAATTTTGCAAAAGTTGTACAAAAATAATAATAGTAGTGAAATTTATTTCAGGGGCAGACAAGCCTAGAGAGTGTTTCGTGAACAATACGAATGTGAAAGGACTATGTGTACTCGCGAAGTATTGCACTGCGGAGCACGAAATAGCGGGTTATGGTATCGTTGATGATAGCGAATTGAGGTAAGAAGACTTTGACGTTGACAGCTGTTTTTATGGTTACTCACCTTTTAACGAATCAGCAACTACCATCGCTTAACTAAATTTTACGTAAGATTTTCACCAAACGGTTTTCATACAACGGGCCATAACGGTTTCTATTCTCTAAACCCTTACCTAGAGTAATGATTTTGTAGTATGTTGTGGAAATGCTACAGAGCTAGGCTTCAATATTTTTGTTTTTTAAAAATACGACCTGATGTTTTATAACCTATAGCCTTCTTCGATAAGTGGACTAACCAACACAAAAAAAAAATCAATTATGACCAGTAGTTCCTTAGCGCGTTCAAACAAAAAAACTCTGCAACTTTATATTATTAGTATATTTTTAGTATTATATAAAAATAAGTCGGGTTTTCCTTCCTGACGATTTAACTCCAGAACGCACGAACTGATTTCCACGGTTTTGTATTCGTTGGAAAGGTCTCGGGCTCCATGAGTTTTGTAGCAAAAAAATCAGGAAAGAAATCAAAAATTTCAAGAGAAAAGTTACCATGCGGACGGAGTCGCGGGAAACAGCTAGTTATTAGTATAATGCTAAGATCTAGAAGATAGAAAGCTATTATACCGTTATCCTGTATGTGGACAATACAGAAGTTAAGGGAAGTACAGGCGTCAACGGCCTTGACATTCGGATTTGTTACATCTCACTAAATGATAGATAATAAAATAACACTTTCAGTAAGTAGGTAAACACAGGCTAACTGGGATCGTCCGCCACGCTCGCCAGTTTGCAGTTGAGTGACGCGTCGTCACCCCCCACCCTCCAGTGTGGCCGTGCTAACAGTTTTATAAACTCGTAGCACGGCCACACTGAGGCCACACTTTATCTAAATATCACGGGAGTTTCGAAAATCTACCCCCGCTAACGGAAAATAATTAATATACAATTAATAAAAACAAGAAATAATAATCCCTCCTCAAGGATTATAGTGTTACTTATATTGTATTGTATAAAAAAATCGTTCCTCTTAACCGGTTAGTTTCGTAGTTATTCCAGTTTAAAAAAAATCGATGTCCACGGTACATTTTTTTTCTGATTAACTACAAGCTTATAATGAAGGTCTTCGCTAGTAATGAAAGAGTGAATGTCATTCTATAATCTATATTTTTTTGGCTAATTTGCCTTACCTCATGTATAAGCTTTAATGTAGATTCGGCTTTACAGACACCATAGTGACACGACTGGTTACTCCTCCATGAGGGTCGCTAGGGCGAAATATATTAAAAGCAGTAAATAACATATAGATACATATTATGTATATAATTTCAACGTCGTTCGAGTCTCGATCGAATGCCCTTACATAGTAGATGGAGTATCTACTATGTAAAGGCATTTCATCGAGACGTGTGATATTATCGTGTGATATTAATATTATATCTGTATTTAGTCTATTGTTTTATAATTATATACTGTGCTATTACTATTTTACTATCTATTATATACTATAAGAATATAGTTAGTCCATTTATCGAGGAAGGTTATAGGCTATATAACATCACGTTACGACCAATACAAGCCGAGCAGTTATCAAAAAAAAAAGAGCATGAGACGTATAATAAAATATATTATATTTAATGTAACACAAGACGCTTACTGTGAATTTAACGAATGGAAAAACTGGGTAAATAACAATTTGAAAACTAACGATTATTTGCATAAATGAAGTCTATCTGCAAAGAGGAGATTGTTTCACATTAAAAAAAAATCGACGTATAGCTAGCTAGATGATTAAGTATGTAAGTTACAAGTTTTTTCAAAAAATATAAGACGTTAATTATCTGCATCTTCCACTTATGTTTTTAATTATAATTTTTCAGAGAAAAGAAACCGTGCTGGGAGAACGAATGGTGTTGCCTCAGACCTAGATATGACGACGACAGCTCGGAGGAAGATACTGAAAAACCACCTGGGAGAATAGAAAATAATGTAGAGAGTACCCAACTTCCTGGTTAGGTCCTATTGAAATTACTCAATGCAAAGTTTTTTTTTTTAATATCAGTCAATTCTATGTAAGTCGTGAACCGTCGGCTGGGCTTGACATAAACTGACCAAATTACTTAGATCCACAATCTTTATCTCTTTCAACATCTCTGATTGTACAATTCGATCGCTTATAATAATTTTCAGCAGTTACGGTCGGCAGCACCAGCGCGGCCTGTACGCCGATAGATTCAACCGATTGTCCGTGGTGTGCTACACTTCACAAGTGAGTTAATTCTATGCTTCGATTAATCTCTCCAACATCTATCCATTTTATGTAGAAAACAAACAGACAAACATTTTCTGCAAACTAGCGATAAAAACTCAGCAAGTGTGCTGTGTGCATGTGCATGATTTGTTTAAAAAAAATTCTAAAGAACATTGCTTTCAAATATGTGACACAACTAATCCTTGCGTAGACTGAACTCGTGTTTCTGCAAAGAAAATAGCTCTATCTCAGTTTTACATTTTCGAAAAAAAAAATTTTAGGCTGCCCAGGGTATGGCACGGTTGACACTCGACAGGCAGATTTTTCTTTATATTGTTTTTCAGAGCCTATATTGTTTTTCAGAGGTACATTGAACGACATGTTCGAAACAGGGTTATATTGTATGGGGTCTATGATCGGCCCTAGAGTGATTCTGACGTCCGCCAGTTGTATACTTGCTGCCCAAAACGTCACGATGTGGGCGCAGGTACCGACCGCACTGAAACCGGAACAGCAATACGCCGTTCGCGATACGAAGCGCCATCCCAATTACAACACAGGCAAGTTTTACACCAATTAATGGCAAAGGCGAGTTTGAATAGCTACTATATAAGTATACTAGTGGACCCGATAGACGTTGTCCTGCTAAGCTAATTTGTGAATCAACACCATTCTCAAGTCCTCTTGAACACACAAAGAATTAAAAATCTTTTTAGTTCTATTCTAGTACCTACCTAAATTCTCTAACACTAGTTGGGCGAACGAAGCGAGCACTGTATACCCCTGTACACTTTTGTGTTACACTTTACTATAAACTGTATTAGACCGTAATATTTTCAAATATCTCATAGTCATAGAATACTTTAAAATCCCAATGTCGCGGAATTTTAAGTTGCGCGAGGGGCTCATGAAGCTACGCTTTTTCGACAGTTTTAGTCTAATGCATTGATTCCCAAAGTGGTCCAGGTAGACCCCGAAGGGTCCACGGCAGACTCGCTGGGGGTCTACATGGGCCACAACAAATAATGGGAGTCCACAAGACGTTAGTGGGGGTCCATGAAAATTTTCGTCAATTTCAAACTTGCCGTTGGTAAAATGTTTTGATGATTACCATTAATTAGTTTACTTTTGCTTACTTACCAGTAGATAGTCAACATTAAAGTACCCTGCATGATGACTTCAAAACCTGATTTAAAAATAGTATATCACCATAGATCACAAATTCATTTCATATAATGGAAGTAGCTAATGTTGTGTTACAAAAGGAGCTGCTCGAACTAAGCGAGACATTTTGATAATATAATATTAGGGGAGAGGGGTAGGGGTTTAGTATGGAGTCCACCGAAACCACTAAAACTTTAAAGTGGTGCACGAGAATAATAAGTTTGGGAACCACTGGTCTAATCTATGCCGACCGCTCGAAAAGTATGAAATATCAGCGCAGACGGCAAAGTAAAGATTCAATAAATTTTGTGTCCTCAGCGCCAACTATACGCCTGCAGTCGGCGAAAAGCTTAAAATTAATGAAAAATCATAAGTATAATAATTATTACATTTTTAGGCACCCACGAATTCGATTTTGGTCTGGTGATACTCCAGGACGATGTGAACTGGGGTCAACAGAAGTGGGTTGGTGCGTGTCTGGGGCTACAGGCATCGGTTAAAGGAGATTGTCTTGGCTTCGGATTTGACGGGAACAACAAAATTGTTCCGGTAATTATAGTACTGTAAGCACCCTTTCAGATGCCTACGGTCGCCGTGCCACGTCGCGCCCGTGTTCGTGTGAAAGCGTCTATGCAAATCCATACATAACGGAAACAGTCACCGTACTGACATAGGATACCGTGCCATTTGGATGCTGTCATAGTCACTCATAAATTTCTTTATTTACTACTTAATACGGCGACCGCGCGGCTACCGTATGGATGTGAAAAGGGACAACGAAGACATTGACAGAGCAATCACTTATTCATCCTACTAATATTATAAATGTAAAAGTTTGTGAGGGGCCCAGCTAGTTTGATAAATATTTTGACAGACACACTTTTGAATTTATAATATTAATATGGAAGCGTGAATTGTATTTGAGATCATTTTTGGGGAGAGTGTCTTTTAACATCAATTAACGAGTATCAGCTGCTAACTCTTGCAAACTCCAGAAAACCAGTGCTCATAAAAACAATTCTTCAATATTATGTTCCAGACTTTGCTAAAATCTACGCCTGGGGGTTGTTCTGGCAGCGGCGACGCCCCGGACGCGGCATGCAGTCGAAAGTCTGAGCGGGAGGATTACTGCATCATCGCTTATGGCTCTCCAGTGTATTGTGAAGGAGTAAGTACTGTAATGGAGGCAGACACGGCGTGACCGCCAGAGTACGAGAGTGTAAATGAGGACACTCGCCTCGTCTCGTCTGTCTATCCGGTGAAGGGGCCAGGCACGAGACTCTCGCCGAGAGTGCAGAGCCGCCATTAGACTACGTAAATTGGTCGAGCTATGTCAAGTTCAGCAGCTATAATAACTTATATTGAATAGAATCTGAACAATTAACGTTTTTCTGGTGGAATAATAAATTTCAAATCTTTGGAACGTAGCAAATAGTGGGGCAACAGGTGGCGGATAAAATATCACCTATGTCTTAATAAAGCTCTGCCTCTCTCTGAAATTAGTGGTTTACATAAACTAATAAATTATTGGTATAAGAGATAATTTGATTCATAGGAAAAACTAAACCCAAACGACAGATTATGGCTCAAATTAAATTAGTATAATCCCACCAAAAGACGACGTAGGTCCGCCTTATGCTTATGAATAAATTTCTTCGATGATACAAATAAAGTTTTAAGAGATGGGAAAATTATTATGAGTTTGGATATTTACTATTTTCTACTATTATTTAAAATATGCAAAATTAGTTTCACGATCTTTATTATGTTTCAGAGTAACGATGTGAGAGGTGTAGCCAGAAGATCGTGCTATGATGATGAAGCCCTTGTCGGTAGTTTGTCTTCGGCCAAGGACTGGATAACAGCAGAGCTTAAAACACTAAACTTGCAACCAAACAACTACCTATTAAATCGTTCTTAATTACAATTGTGCTTTTTTTATTATTTGATAAATTAAAACAAATATATTTTTTACATTAATAATTCCAAAGTAAATTTCATTGTATGAAGATAAACCATGTGTCTGATAGTATACGAAATGTTATTACTTTTCTACTGTTTATTGCAATATGCATGCGATTGTTTACAGTACAAGGTTTTGGATTAAAATTCTAAACAACAGTCAAATAAATTTATTAATATCTAACAAGTATTTTTAAAGTGCCGTCGATACACTTTTTTTAGCCTCCTTATCAACTCTTACGATCCCTTTCGATAAATCTTTATGAATATCTTCAAGACTTCTTCCTTTAGTCTCGGGAATCTGTATTATAACGTAAACAGCCATAAGAATACATATGATACCAAAGAAGTAAAACGCTACGTGTATTCCTATCATATTTGCCAGTGGCTTAAATACCAGCATCTGGAGAAAGTCCGCTACAGATGATACAGACATCGTAGCCGCCATCACTGTACTCCGATACTAAAATAAAGAAAAAAAAATGTAAATGAAAAAATTAGGAGCAAGAAAAAAAAGCATGTTGATAAGAATGTTTTCCCAAGATTTAGAGAAAATACTAACCTTATATGACACAATTTCTCCAGCCAGTACCATAGACACGGGTTGCAGACCGGATGCATCACAGAAGATGCAAAGGCACAAAGTTAGAAGTGGTATCCATGTGGGTGCGAATATCTGGTGATCTCGTAGCAGGAACCACGTAGCTAGTCCACACATACTGAGCCCTGATATCAACGATGTCAGGAACAATAATGTCTGTAAAGGAAAACGTAAACTTAATACTGGATTTAGAGCTTCTATAGCTTCGAGAGAGTTATATGATATGATAGCGGCCAGAAATTGAACAGTGGAAATGATGTTTTCAAGCTTATAGAAGACCGGTAAAATCTAACGCCAGAATGAGAATTTAGTACGGGGTACGATCCGTTGCCAACCGTTTGGGGTTGACAGTCCTATTGGGTCATGAGAATGATCATTAATAAAGAAATATAACAAATAGATCCTCTATTTGCTAAACTTAGACGACGATAAAATTTCAATTAAAGTAGCTATTTACCTTTCTTCCGGCTTTCTCCACAACAATGGACGCAAGCACTGCTCCTACAACTTGCACAGCTCCAAGAACCATGGCCTGCTGGTTTGGACTAAATATAACTGAAGACCCTTCCGAGGCGGACGAAAATATTTCTCCAGCAAAGTTTAGTACAGGGATGGCTCCACATACTTCTCTTGCCAACGTCACGGCCATAGCAATAGTGAAAGCCCTTGAGAGGAGCTTGTCAGTAACTGCAAGAAGAATAGCCATAATATTAATGAGTTATTTACAACCTTCATTAATTCTTGATATAAGATTTGTAGTTTTTCTTTAAAATTAGATATTTTAAGTCTTTGACGGAGCAACTCTAGAACCGTTATTTAGATATTTTAATTTCATGATGATTAACTAAAGATTCTACATTGTTTTATTTAATGTCTTACCTAATGTCTTAAGTAGAAAATTCGAACTGGTCAATTCATCATTTTTTTGTTCCTTAATTATAAGATCCAATTCTTCTAGTATTTCATTATCAGTCTCACTTTTACATTTGAGCCATGCTAAAGCCGCCACTGCTGCCTGTAAAATGAAATATTGCACTTTATTATTTATTATTTACCATACCATATGCCCATAATTTTTATTTTCTCATGTAAAAATAAATAGTAAAAAGTTGGCTGAATTTACAGCTTTTAATTTAAAATTTAGTTTGTGCACACTGCTTGCATACGTGCATTTATGCGTCATTGAGTGTATGCGTGCGTGAATGCCTGCGTGTTAGTGTATTGTCTGTGTGTTTGTGTATGTGCGTTATTGTGTATTTCAAACATTGTCAATGTACCTTCGTTTTACCCTTCTTGACTAGATACGACGGCGACTCCGGCATCGGCACAAACACGATAACGTGCGCGATCGGCACGGCCAGGCAGATCCACAGGATCGTACGGTAACTCAGTAAGTCACCGATTATGTACAGAAATAGGTTCCCTATCGTTTGGAACATAATTACCTGAAACAACAGGTATTATCATTAGATTTATATTCATTAATACAATACTCAGGATCTGTTCAAACGCTTCCTGATATGTGCTTGATATGCTATCCATAACTTATTTAACAGATTCTCCATACTTTATTTGTTTAATAAGTTTCGGATAGCCTATACTACGCTTATCAGAAAGTGGTAAAACATTACTTATCGTCCTTAGGCCATAATAATTAATGTAGGAAGCACTATTTTGTTTAGTTGTAAAATAAAGCAACTCTAGATAGAGCCAGCTTTTTTTGATTAACAATCATAATTTGAAAGACTCCAAAATCTTATAGTGTGTTGAAATATTAAAGGAACGCACCATACATCCTAAACTACCACGAATGGAGTCATCACTGATCTCCTTCGTGTACATGGGGCAGGTGACCATAGCTCCTGCCATGGGGATCCCAATAAGAGCACGGGCAAGGATCAGCGCCCATATCTCTGTTGACACGAGCAGCAATATCCAACTTGCCTGAAAATAATAATTTGTTTTACATAATTCCTTCAAGACCTTACCTACCACTGCCGAAGAGTCAAATCTAAAAATCTTTATTTTTTGCGGAAATGTGATACCGGAGTAGTAAAAGCGTTGACTCTACGCCCATGTGAGTTAACCATATCTAAAATATGCTACTGTATGCAAGATAATACAGCATTGGGTAAGGCTAGCCGTAAAATCGTAAAACTAATTCGTAATATAAAAGGAGTATGGACTTATTATAGTAAACATTTTTTTTCTTTAATATGATACAAATCATATTTCAATAAGCAATAATACTTACAGCATTTGCAACGGAGATGAAAATGAGAGCGACTTTTCTTCCTAATCTATCTGATATCACAGCCATGATGAAGTCGAAGAAGATGCATACTAAATACGGGACCGCTGCGATCCATGATATCTAGAAACAAATTAAAAAACCTGACCTTAAAAAGGATAAAAATAATAAGGTCAATTAATTTACGTTAACTGTACTAAAATTAGATGTTGTAATAATATATATGTACTAATTATAATGTTACGTAGTTACCTAAATTCATTAATGAACTTGTTAATGTTAACAATGGAAAAACAATAGATTCATCTGCGTATCAAACGTTAGTTTACAAACAGAATAATTGCCTCAATTCTCTCGAAGAACCTTGGCATTTGCCTGCGGTTTAGTGATGAAGATTGATCACTAACAACAAGGAAATAGGGTTTAAATTTAAATGTTTAGAACTAACCACTGTATCTGACAGAGGAGCGCCACTTGGTGATTGGTCTGACTGCAGCAACAATGACATGGGCGACAGCCATCCTATACTGGCACCGTACACGAAAACTGGCAGGTTTACTGAAAAAAATATCAAAATTCAAGATTTTCGAGATCCAACTGCAGTCGTTATATTAGACTTGTATAGGATTGCAAACTTTATAATCCTAAGTTCATACCTACTCAAATTAATAACTTTATTCTTATTAGTCATATTAGTTACTATGTTAAGCTTATTTATTCTAATTAAGCCGCTAAAGCTTCAATGTAATTTATCAAGCGTGGGAAATTATTAAATAGATATTATGTTATATAATATTATATTTTTCGAGCGAATCGAATAAGCAGCAAAAACATTTTACGCAATGCCACAGAAGTGTTTCATATTAATAAATTCAAATCTATTTTCAGTTGTAAACGGCAATTTATTAATAATTTTATTTCATAGATCTTCTGTGTCTAAAGTTTATGATAATTAAAAAAAATTAAAGAGTATGAGAGGTGTATACAAATGCTACTACATTTTGAATTTCTCACAATTCAATCAGTAACAAAAATAGAGTGACAATCCTCAAATTAATAATAGCACAAAGTCTTTTTCAGGATGAGCTTTAAATATTTTTCTTTAGCTTTTCTTAGAAAACTTGTGTTGGCAAAACTAAAAGCTCTTAAAAAATTTTTTGGATTTTAAATGACCTATACCAACGTTACTTCTTTAATTTGTGAAATTGTTGTGCTTTCTTTTTTGTCAATAGTTATAATTGTGATAAATAAAGTTTATAGTTAAAAGGAAACAAGAGAAATATGACTGATTTTAAGTGAAACATTCAGTAAATTAATGTAAATGTGGCTTCTAATCGCTTAACGGCTAAACCTCGTAACACATTTTACTAATATTACCTTTTTATTCATTTACATCAGTAAAAAAAGTCAATCGTTTTAGCAAAAATTGTAGTGTATTTAATATATTATATATTTAACATATTTATTTGAATATCAAAGACAAACTTTGATATTCAAATAAACATGTTAGTATCTACTAATATATTAATTTGAATATCAAAGTTTAACATAAAACAAATCTTTCGAATGAGAACAGATCACAAAAAAATCAAGCAAATCCTAAGCTCACTCACTGAAAACCTGTAATAGAACTGTTTATTACACTAGAAAACTTACTTAGAATTGCAATGACCACTTGGTTGACTTTGCTCCCATTACCGAACACCCCGTAAACCTTCATTTTATTTACTCACAGGTAATTTATTAAAGTCAAAAATTAAAAATTTGTTTGCACTACCTAACTAATGTCAGTCAAATAATTAAGTAGATGAATGAGGACACTTTGAGCACATTTTTGCGTAACATTTTTTTTTTCGATCACGATCGACGAAGCTTGACCACTGTTGGCGTTAGAATGAAATAGTCCTAAATGTTGACGCGCCTAAATATGGGCGGATTTGCGCATCTGTAAACATTAAATTGATCGTCACATGTCGGACGAGGGTTGATGATGATGAAACTAACAAGTTCGTTGTATAAGAGTGGGATTGGAACTGGTTCAGATAGAGTTGCCGCGGTGGGTCGAACGCATCATCAGAATTTTCATTCTTAAGAGGTCGCCCTGTGGTCGAAATTAGACCATACATGTTTCTGAATTCAGTCACAGACTTTAATTTGGCATAAAGGTCTCATTACCAGGCCATTTAATTTTATTAAAAAAAAAAGACTTCAATTATAACGAAAAGGGTCTTCGTGTATGATTATCGTGTCATGTCAAATTGTAGTGTGCGTATTGTTGTGTGCGTAGCGTTTTATTTATTTGAAATATGCAAAATTAATGCATTTTTTAAAATACTATTGGTATTCTATACTCCTTCATATCAACTACAACTGGAAAATATGTCATTCTTTTATATTTAGGCGCCTTTCGTATAAAGGGGTACAAAGTTTTCTGCTCGCGTAGATGATGTGGTCGACACTGTGTCGTGGGGGTGTGCTTTGGCACGTGTTACGACACCGAAAAAACGAGACAATTTCTTCAAACGATGATATGGCAAATAGAGTAAATTAAAAAAATATATTTGTCATTCCACGTAAAACTATCGTTATTTGGCACGTTCTTCGGTCATTAGTGACTGGACAATTTGTTATTAATAGTTCACTAACACACACAACACAGTGGTATATCTTTCTAAGACCACAACACATTTTTTGCGTGTATACAATATATGATTTTTATTAGTTAATATTTGTTTACTTAACTCAATGGCACCGGCTTAATGGAAGCGTGGGGGTCTAGAATTCTTCTGAAATACAGTACAACACGATCACATCAACTAGACAGTTTTCCATAATAAAGAAATGTTAAATAACATATGAGAATATCCAAAAATGGCAACAAAAAACTAGCCAGTTGTTACAACCTTATATTATTATCGATATTTTAGCTAGTTTTCTGTTGCTGTTTTTGAACATTTTGTTATGTTTTTTTAACGTTTCTTTATCGTCATGTGTCTAGTTAATGTGACCGTGTTGTAATTCCCTGGTTAGTCTTGAATAATATGTGAATGAACATGTCGGTTTTTATGTCCAATTCCAGATATTGTGTTCAGTAGTAGTAACATTCATTAGTCGCTTTTAGGCATACTTTTTGTATTTTTTTTAGCTATATATTAATACGCAAGAGTAAAACTATGTACCTTTTTACGAAAGACGCGTCGACTACAGGTCGACCGTATTATTTTGCGTTCTCATACCGTACCATTTTTAGAATAATTACGATAAAATAGAAGCTTTTACAAAGCCACCGTACGTACTTAATAAAATACTTTGCTAAGAACCTTTTAATAGCTTTGGTTGCGAATAAGACTTTTTTTAACATTGACCTGACTAAGTCTGCACCAAGGACCGTAGGTCCATAATTTGCCTCACAGAAGAATGAGATTTTTTTAATACTACAATACTCTTTGAATTGCTTTATCCAGCTTTTTAAAAATATTCCTCTTTAAAATATGGTTCATACATAGTATAAATCAGACTAGTATGGTAATGCTGATATTATCGTTTTTACTGTGAAAATCAATTGCTTTCCACAAGTTTATACTAATTTTATCAAACTAAAAAGACCAGGATTAAAAAAGTTTCACGAGAACGTAGACCCAGACAGCAGTTAGTATTATGTAACCAGGTTTTTAAAAGATTTTTTTAAGCTTGTTCTATAGTATAAATTAGATTAGTATATTCATATCAGTAATAACGTTTTTATTATAAAAAAAAATCAATGACAGTCTACAAGCATTTAAATGATTATTATTTCCATGGGAACATATAGTAAAATCTTACTTCCTCTGTTTCGATCTACGTTTTTGCGAAACGAGTTATCTAGTGTAATCTAATAACGAGTTTATTAGCATAATTCGTGAAATCCAGACTCTTAAATAGTTACCATTATTTAAATTTCTAAATTCCTACTATGTAGGTACTTAACCTGTCGATATATTATGTTTCATGGACGTGGAATAAAAATATTTTAGTTAACAAACAATCCGCTGTGGAGGCTGATCGAGTATCTCTTTAAATGTTTTTTTTCTTATTTATTTATTTCTCATTTACTAAAAACATGCAACAAAATATAATGGTACAATTAACATGGAAAGCACCACAAAGAAACTGCTTATTTTTTAGAACAATGTGAAATGTGAGAAAGGTTCATTCTGACTCTGCACCTGCAAGGGACTTCAATAGGGAATATGCGTGTAAATCAAAATTTATTGAATACAAATTATTATGATAGTGGAATAAAAGTTACACAGAATGACAAAAAATCTCTGAATTCTATTGAGAAATAAGGACGATATTAGCGATTTAAGTTTTCTATCCATCCCTTACTCTCAAAACGTAATTTAGTATGAACTTTGTATGCAGCTTATGGACTTTGACGTCACAATCAATATCGGATCTCTCT